>JAQIXX010007410.1:0-10872 GCA_034700605.1 Willowsia nigromaculata | reverse complement strand
TATCTGTTGTTATAAAATGTGCGACTTGATAAATTAGTGTATGGAAAATTGAAAAACTATCATTTGAATAAAGACATGTTAACGTCGTAAACAGTACTCTACTTGCTCTGAATTTTCCAAATCCTTTACTTTTTTGGTCATCCCTGAAATTCATGTAGTACGATTGAACTCTTCGTGCAACAGTCTCAACCAATCAATATCAATACATATCAAAGAATTCCACCTAAATCTGTTAAGTAGACAAAGTCTCTGGGAATTTATAGAACTGAAAATTTGCTTGTTATGGCCTTCCAGCATACCTATCATTAGTCCAAGTAATGTGTGAAAATTTGCTTATGAAACGTTTTTGAACCGATTAATTCCCATCCCAGGACGACAATTTTAAAGCGATAAGGACAACTTTCTACTTTTTGACAACAGAAAACTAAAAATGTTTAATGTGGTTTTCATTTAATAATACCTCACATACCCAGTTCGAACTCTTACATGACGAGATGATTTTAACATCCTCTTGGCTTTCCTTATTTCTGCTCTACAATGATTATCCAGAATATTCCGGCCTGTTTCATATTTCCAACGTCCTAATCTGTTTTCACTTTCTAACGGTGATCTAATGTCAGAATTTTGTCTGACAAAAAGTTAACCTAATCTTAAAAGAAAGTTAGTTAGCCAATCGTAAGTTAATTTTCGTATTAAAATATTTGAAAAGGGAATTGGTATTTATTATCCCATCATATTTAAAATTTATGACAAGCATTACATGTTGATATGAAATTAAAAACGAAGCGACGAAGAAACGAATTAAGGTCAGTTGCAGTAATGACGACTTACCCATTTTGTAATGTTAACAAAAACACATTTCTAGAATGGTGTAGTGTTGTGGTGGACAATCTTGTTTCACTTTTAGTTACTTTTTAAGAGTTTAAATTTTTACTTTCTAAATTCAAAATTGAAACTAATGTTAAATAATCTGTCTGATTCTCTTTGTAAAGAGTAAATGTTTATCTAATTAAAGTAAAAAATGAATAAGTATTTATGTTTCGGAAAACGTTTTCGGCACCCATCTTTCAAGGATTCGCATCTTTATTTACCATTTTTAGAACCTACTGCAAGAGAATCTAGCAAGTTGTAATAAACGGAATAAGGCAGGGCGATGAATCCAAAATCTCTAATCATCCTTCATATTTGTTTACACCATCTAATTAATCATATTGTATTTAAATATACAAGTTGGTCTGTAAATGAGTGACAAGGAGTTCATGTTGAGCTTTTTAAATCTTTTAACTTACGTTGGATGATTAATTTTGTTATTGGCCAATTCTGAAAAAGCTTGAAGAGAAATATTACGTGATTTCAAACCTAATTCATGCTAATTATGATATAAAATGGGTCTCTCGTAAGGTTTCCAAAATATTTTGAAGCCTTCCATATTCATTTCACTAATAATAAGCTTAAGTTATTGGTGATAGAATTCATACATAAGTGTTATAAAAAACTAAACCTACCTCTTTAATTTTTTGTGAAATTGGATAATGGGAAGAGATTTTTCGCCACTATCCAAAATATCCACATGCCACTATTTTGTCTATGATATGGCATGAAGTCTTCCTAATGAATATACGACATGAACTATAAAGTAATATAGTTTCAAGTAGGCGGAATTGATCACTGTGCAACGCAAATTGTTAGCTTGAGTATTAGGAAAAAAGAAAAAGGAATGTGAAGGATATATTGTGTGTAATTGTATGACAATCATTTGTCTAAACTTTTTCCCGGAATAGTTGCATATCACAAATTATTAATAAAATTCTTCTTACTGATCTCAATTTATTTGAGTAAAGAGCCCATGTAGCAAGTTCTCACACAACCTAACTATATCCTAATAAAATTATGGATTCATCTAAATATCACCTCATGAAATGGTTACAAAGTCTCACCCGTGTAGAAATAAACTGGATTTCTACCCTTTCTACATATTGGTCTTAACGATCGAATGTATCATTATACACGTTTATGAGTAAGTGAAAGACGTAGAGTACATGCTAAGTTTTATTAAATGAACAGGAAATCATCATAAATTAATTGTTAAAAGCGTCCAATCATGCTGATACAACACAAACAAGTCTTTATTCAACTTGATAGCTGCCCATTATCCTTAGAAACAAAATCCCAGTTTACACAACTCACACAAAATGATACTTCAGTCACAGATGCACATGCTAAAAAATTAAATTAACATAACTTTTTCCATCTAACGTTAATGTAAGTCTTATTTTCACTTAATTACTCCATTTTCATACATTTCTTATAAATTACAGTAAACATTTATCTGGTTACAATTACAATACAAGTTCATGGAGCAATTAATTGCTTAGCTTATAGATTAAAAGTTTGCCAGACCATAGCCTACAACCACCACTAACCTCACTTAGAACGAATTCATAAAATAATTAAGCTTATTCGTCAACATCGATATACCTGTTCAAACAAGCACTAAACACCATGTTGCAAAACTTCCTAGGCATTATGAAAACCCGTGTGGGCCCAGTTGGAATGGAACCATCAATGTTCATGTAGTACAATGGAGATGCTAAGTTTGAGAAAAAAACTTAAAGTCAGTATTACGATAATATTATATAATTATCTAAGTAGAAATACATAAGTTGATATGGACTTACATGGTGCTCGTTTACCAAAAATGCTTCCGTTTACCGGAGGATCTCTACGTTCTGATGCTTCCACAAAATCTATTTGATGACTTATTACGAATGTCATGATTACAGCGGCTGCCAACAGAAAAGTAGCAAAAAGTTTCATGGCGAGATTTTTTAGGTTTTTAGGGACACAAGAAAAAATATAATTTGAAGTTTGTCTACCGCAGTGCAAAATTTGAGAAGAAGAGAAAAAAGAGAAAAAGACAAGGAAAGTACTGATCGAGTGGAAATGAAAGAATGAGGAGTCCTTTGAGAATCCTCCTATTTATATGATGAACCACCCTCTGAAAAAATCCAAACCTGTTTCTCCATGATATACCTGCAGATATTTAAAAAGGTAATGTCCAGATTTTATATATATTTTTTACTGGGATTGATTTTCTAAAACGGTGAACGGCACTTCGATCGCCATCATTTGATCGCCTAATCATTTAATCACCTAATCAGTAGATCGCCACACGATTCATTAAATCATATCACTTTTTGTACTGATATAGTCATTGTGTTTATCCTTAACTCCTACACAGGAGTTATCAAACAATTCTAAGAGTGGTTATTTCAGCAGCCAAATTTTTGAGATATCAAATTCTCTACCTTACTTTTAAGAAATAGGTAATTGGGTTCAACATGCGTAGTTTTACGTACTTAAGGGTAACGATACACGTTGTTTTAAATCATCACTAGAGAAAAGATGATGATATGCACTTTGGTCATTGACGGAAGTTTGACGAAATTTTATTATTTCATAAAAGAAACCACCTGTACAATAAATCCTTAGTATATCCTGTTTAATGTCCTGAAGTTCAGTTTTACTAAAATTGATAAAAATTTTTGATGCTTTTTCATTTATAAATTTCTGCTAGAATCTAAGTATGTGGAGCTCCATATTCTTAGGATAAAATTCTCAATTACTTGCAAAGGTTTGCGTTTTGAATCCCTTGTTTGGAGATAATTTTACTGATTCTCGTGTCACACATAAATAGGCAGCCTTGACAAACTTAATGTTTCGTCGAATTCATAGAGTTATTTATGTTCATTGGTTTATTCGTTTAAACTGTAGTAGGTTTCAAAATTGCACTAAAATAAATTGTTTGAAAGATATGACGAAAAATTAATGATGTGCAAATGGCGATCAAATGATTCGGCGATCTAATAATTGCGATAAATTAACATGACAATCAAACGATTGGGCGATCTTATGACGGCGATCTAATAATGGCGATCAACTGATGGCGATCAACTGATGGCGATCAAATGATTGCGATCAAAATTCCGCCAATCTTCTAAAACCGAACTGGGCATACACAGTAGTAGAAGCATATGGAACGAAAACATAAAAGTGTTTGCATAAAGGTCTCATAATTCATTCATTTCTATTAAAAAGTAGGAAAATTTCTTTAGCAGATTTTAAAGCCAGCTGCTGATGCTAACTTATTTTTTCTAGTTTCTTTCCTGGGAAAGCAGAAAGAAACCTTAAATGTTCAGGACAAATGATATTTTGGGACTAAAAATACACAGGGTTGGAAAATCAACTGACCAAATGTTCTTCAGTTTCAAGATTGTGTACCAGAGTGAATAAAAAATAATAATGTTTGACCGCCCTTAAAATTTTGGTTTTCTTTTTTGTTGGATAATCATATATGTATGCATGTAATTGCGATTGAGTTCCTTGAGACTTAATTAAATGAAAAATTTTTTTATCTTTAAAAAGATATCTGTTTGGAAAGCGAGCAGGTTATGACTGGCAAACTTTGTTGAGATTACGTTTTTCCTCCCAAAAAAGAAAAACTGAATCTTATTACGTATCCCAGGAGCATGACTTGCATAACTTGCATACCATGCCATAAACTCCAAGCTGGCGTACCTTCAGATATGTAGTGGTAGATTTATGCAATTTATATAATGCATTTTTAGCAAAAAATGAATACTTCTGCACTACTCAGATTAAATTTGCGTGGGCGATCATTTTTCCTTCTCTGATTATACATGTTTGTACGTAATTGCAATCGAATTGCGTAAAACCAAGCCAAATCAAAGGAAAGGTGAGAGCAGCGTTTAGGAGATTGGCATATTTTTAGATACGCCAGCAATTTGTTATTTGAAGTATTCGTAGGGATTCACGTGAAACCATACTATAAAAATTAATTTTAAAAGATATGCATGTTTGGAAAGCGAGCATTTTACAATTGGTAAACTGTGGTAATATGACTTCTTTCCTCCCAAAAGTGAAAAATGAATCCTTATGCAAGGAATCCTATACTTTACGAGCTGTAATATTTAACGGAAAATATTTGAAGATCTCTACATTTACTACTACGTTTGGAGCATTATACCACAGTGATTTCCTAAATAGTTTTCGTGCTTTTGGTGCATTCAGTGTACATCTGTGTCATAAGCATATCAAAAAGTATTTCAACTTATCGTAGGTCATAAGTTATCGTGAATTTGCTGTAAAATCAGAAAATGTTTGCATTTAGTCTTAAATGCTCAGAAAATAAATATTTTCATTATTACACAATTACATTAAAAAACACATGGCCCTTGACTTTGGAGTTTAAAGTCATAATCAAATCAGCGTGACTTGCTTACCTAAAAATTGTTTTGCATTCATTATATGTGAAACTGGATATTATTTTGGCGTATGTTCTGCCTAATGAACGCAAAAAATGAGATAGATAAAGTAACGCTGTTTATACATATTCGCTTCAGGCTTGTAGGGGTTTTGCTCGAGTCGTTAGAACTAGGCAAAAAATATTTTTGATATTCTGCCAATTAAAATATAATATCGATTCCTTTCTTGTGTACCTTTCTTTGGTTTGTCGAAATTAATTTAATATTTGCAACAAAAATTTTCCCACAGAAGCAAAATGCGTAGTATGAAGTCCATAAATTTTATTTCCTTTCCAAATAACTGAGTTTCATACGTGCCATCACCTTCACAGCTCTTAAGCTTAGTTACTATGGAGCAAGTCATGTACCAAATAATTTTTTTTTAATTTATCTTAGTGTTTATTTGGTTTCCATCACCATGGATTTACACAAGGCACCTGTAGTTTGATAACACATTTTAAAATTATTATCTTAGGTTTATTAAATTATTTGGAAGTGTCTGCCCAAGCTCAGTCAACCCTCTTTAACAACATGTTACGTGAAGTAGTTATTAGAAAATGCAGTAATAAGAAAATGATAACAATAGAAAGCATAAGTGATATGTTGGTTGGTAGATATATATTATTTAGTCGTGTAGACAGATTATCTATTTGTGGGTGATTATAAAGTATGCAGAATCACTCAATTTGCAACACTAATTGTAAGCGGGTGGACTAGAGGAAAAAACCCATATATGTGTAAGCAGTGTTTGCTAATTAAAAATTTAAATTTTTCATTTTTAGACCTTAAGAGTATACACGTATAACATGTGATCATACGAATGTACTTACAACTGAAAAACTGACAAATATTTGGAGCATCTACAAAGTTCGTGGTTCGTTCAAGCTGTGTAAATGCCAGCCAAAACTCGTTTTTTGATCAATTGCAAGTCAATAATGTATAAACATGCATATTATTATACGTTATAGCTTGTATTTATGTCCAAAATCGTGATCTATAGAATTTCAAAAATATAAATTATTTCATATCAAGTATCGAAGGCATCATGCTATATTCTTTTTCGCGCTTAGATTTGCATGTTGAAATATGAAAGGCGTTAGGAGCATATTTCATATCTTGTTGCAATTCAGACATAATTTCAAGGCACCGACAAACCCAGATGATATCCGACTCTCAAATAACGTCAAGTCTTTCTGTGGATACTTGAGCTCCACTTAATGACATAAAAGGGCGCAGCAATTCGGTTGGCATTGTAATTCTTAGCCAATGAAATATTTAGGGTACACTTAAAAGGCATGCTAAACCCAAACTTATCAGATTGATGGAAAAGTGGTATGCCAAAAACTACTGGAGTTTCCAATCAAATTTTCGAAAACTTCATGAATAGCGTCACATGGGTGGAAAAATTATAATCGAAAGATTTACCTAAAATATTAATGGCACGTAAGAAATGAAGGCAATAAGAAAGTCATCATTAGGGTTTCCAACATTTCTTGTTGGTCTGTTGAATCGTTTCTTCAGATTTTCATCCAAACGGAAAATTTGATTCAAGGTCGCAACCATATCTTCCCTATGCGTTTTTAAATCACTGCCAATCGAGAGTACACCTATTACCGCTGCAAAATATATTATGGAGTCAAACACGAGCAAAATACTTTCATTATCGCTGTTACCGATTCCGCTGGTTTCTGGAATAGTGTCGGATGTAGCTATTCCAAATATTAATCGCAATGCAAGGATTATCCGGAATGCTTGACCTAAATAGTACTAACTGAACCACGTCCATTAGCTGTAATATTTTGTAACTGTAAATCTTTTCAGTTTATTGTCCCAATATAAACCACCTGTTACAGTGTATTTCACAATTTGACCAAGCCCTCGGGTTATGGACGCTTTCTTTGAGAAGGGACCATTTTTATCAAGAAGATTTAGTCAAATTGTTTGCAATTTAATTGTCAAGATTCAGTAAAAATACTGAAATTAAATATTTTATATTTTTTCAAATTGGATTGTTCTGCTCACCCAAATTCAGAAGAAAATCCAGATCAATTTGAAATGTTCTACATAAATACAAGAGCTGATGCATAAATCAAGTAGGAAAACGTGAAAAAATCATCAAGTTTTTAGTAGCCACATTTTTTAAATATGATCTTTATGAAGTTATAGTACGTGATTGGTAACCCGTAAAATTAAAGAATAAATGACAAAAAGTCAATTAAGTTGCGCCATGTATTCATTTACTACTTTTATCAAATATTTCAAGTTGTTGGTTTTGTATAATAACCAACCGTAACATATTCTTAACTGGTTGACAAACGATGGAACAGTTTGATAAAATCTTCCTTTCTAGAATCAATCCAAAATGTAATTTAAGTAAAACCCAATATCCTCCTTAATTTTTAATTTACTCAAAACTTTATTGGGTCCTTAAAGCAACTATAGTTTTAATTTTTAAATATGACTGGAAGGCAACGTGAAAGTGTTCGATTAGAAATAATCATGCAAGATAAAAAAATTATTCTGATCTGCAAACATTGTAACTTGAGTAACATAAATAACCGATTTTTACATTTCTGACAGGTAGTTATTCTGAATTATAAAATTTGCATTAATTTAGAGGTATTCCAAGTTTGGCTAACAACTTTGTCGACTTTCGCATTTAAAAATTAAATACAAATTTTAGGTTTTACATGGAAGTACATTTTAACTTAAAAAACAATTTTTCAGTAGAATCCTGCAACTTTTTTGGCAACCATTAAATAAAAATTAGGGTTTAACAGAATGCTAAAATTTTCAGTCTTAGAAGCTTGCATTAAGGTATTAAGTATAACAGGACAAATAAAAATACTGGCTTTGAATACGAAATAGTTAACTGACAATTGTGAGTATATCAGAATACATAAATATGTAATATCTAATGACTTTCATACAATAGTATCCATAGCTGTGTACTGAACCATCACCAATCCTAAACTAAAGTGTTTGCATTTATACCCTAAAACATAATATTACGAAGTGCTATTATAGTTTTTACAGCTTGGACAACCATGGCGTCCTTAAACATTGAAAATTGAGGTTTCTTTGACTCAATTCACCAATAAGCGGAAAATTTTGCATACTTATTCCTTAGTTTTAAAATATTGTGTAGAAATAACTAAAGTTGAACTACCAGGATTGCAAGTAATTAGACATCAGAAATACAGTAATACAAGTCTTCTACATGTGATTTTACAATGAGTACACATTAAAATGCCTGCATTAAGGAAAATAATGGGCGTTAATTTCAGGGATGAATATTACTAAGCTCTAATGCCGGTGCGCATCATTATGGACAGTTTGTATTTTGAGCTGCACAAATACAAACATCTGAAGTCTCATTGGAAAAGTTTAAAATTTGTTCTTGCCCTCTTCGCCTGCGCCATATTTGCTTAATCTCAAAATATTAAATACGCTTGTTTTTCTCTTACAAGATTAAAAATGTACTGTTCCAGCTGCTACCGCTACATAAACCTGTTTTTAAAAATCTGAAACACATTACGGATTACATCGATAGAATTTGGTTTTACAACTTTCCAATATCATATTGACGAAAGCCCTGACCAAAGATTTAAAATGGAGCGAAATTTTATGATGGCTGTCCTCTGGTTAGTTGCTTCATACATTCAAGTTGGCTACCACTACAAACAAAATGACCTGGACTTGATGAATCTTTCATTAGCTTTCATGTTTGGAGCGACACTGATGGTCGTGTCCTTGAATATTTCAGTATTTTATAAAGTTGTTTTAATAAATCTGAGCAATAGAGTAACTCAATATTTTCGACGAATACTAATTATGTAATTAGTAATGCTAATTGATTCTTCATTTCACCATCAATGGATTATAAAATGTTATAGGATTTTCTATTTTATTTTTCAGAACAATATATGTCAATTGTCGAAACAGACAATTGGAATACGAATCGTGTTAATACATACGAATACATTTTTATTTTTCATGACATTTAACATGTTTATGTTAAGCAGTGCGTTAACAATATTTCTCTTTTTCGATTATTTTTGAATTATTTTCATTGGGAAAATGATGCCAAAAGAATATCTGTCATTTCCAATCAAATTAGCATTACGTCTAGTTCACGCTTACACAATAACTTACTTATAAGCATCAATTATATATATTGGTGGTATAGTGGTGACGTATGGGCTCTACTTTACCGTTTTCTCTACAAACGAACTTCGGTTAGGCCGACATCCGCGAAAGTACAAAGACAAATATTATTCGGGAGAATCCGTCAATTCTTAGGATAATCTACAGAGCTTTCCAAATTCTGCATCTTAACGCCCTCTGTGTATTTGGACCTTATGTGCTGATCTTTAATGTGGACTTTATGACTTCCGGTATTTATCTAAATTTTATTCTAATTAAATATTGGAACGACTTAAGCTTATATGTTAAAGCACCACTCTTAGCTGGGGACTTTGTTGTACTTGGCATATGGAGTTGTATGATGAAAATTGGAAGAATGTTGTCATCCCGGGGAAACAAAGTCTTTAATAGTTGGAAAAGTAAGAGCTGGAAGTATCGAAAAGAGAACAAGGTAATGACTAGATTTAGAACGTCATGCCAGCCGCTTTTGTTGGTGTATGGGAAAACATCTGTTTTACGACAGGTTAGTCTGTTTGTATTTTTCCGGAGTTGTTCTTGGAACATTTCGTGTGCTATAACAACACACCGGTGATATTGATGATATCAATTTGCATACGTTATGTTTAGTGGTAAATTCATTTATTTCACATGAAAACTTAAGTATCCTATGTATCAAAAAATACAGTTTCGGATTAACATCTAAAGTATTTATAGATACCTGTAATATAATAACGATTTATTTAATTAAAAGTACTAAATTCTCTTGAACGCAATCCTCCTATCGTCAAAGAGCCGTGAACACTTTACACATTCTATAAATCATTTTTTCCTCCAGAATAAAAATATAGATGTACGATTTCTACGTTAATAGAAAATTAAGTTGCCGATTAGTTCATTACTTTAAATTCGCAATTACAGGCCCTCCCCGAATTAATGACCTCCACAAATACATGCCCCGGCGTCTACGAACTAAAAAGTCAACGAATGCTCATAGAAGCCCCCTCAATTACTTGCCTCCCCAGATACACGCCCCATCAAATATTGTGCTCCTTGAACTACCGCATGAATGAAAGTGCATATCTGCTCATGTATACGAGAGTTTGGAGGCAGCATTTATTTTATGTCGACTGTTTTGAGATTTGCAGGTAAATGTACGCTACAAATACAATTTTTGCAAAAAAAACGCACACCGATTCATACAAAGAGTAGACAAAGAAAACCCAAAATTTGATTAAGTACTTAAGAAACCCCCCTTAATTAGTCGCCTCCCCCAAATAGTCACCTCGGCGTCTACGGACTCAAAAATCTACGACTGCGTGTAGACGCCCCGGCGCCTAATTGAAAATTTACGGTAGTTATGTCTGTACATTTCCAGCCATATATAAGCAGTGGATAAACGAAT
>JAQIXX010007409.1:0-10879 GCA_034700605.1 Willowsia nigromaculata | reverse complement strand
TGAAAAATCCTTATGTGGAAAAAAATCAGCATTAAATATGCGTTCGAATGAGCCCCCACATGCCATATGCTTACATTCAAAAAATTGACCGTTATAACGGTTTTTAACGGTTTCCGGTGGCCGTTAGTGCCCATCTTTGAACTTATCCAAGCTTAGGTCATCTGTAATCCATTGCAAAAATCAGAATTCAAAAACTCGCTTTCGTTCGAGAGTTATCGTGCTAACAGACAGACAGACGGACAGACGGACAGACAGACAGACATTTGCCCACCCCCCACCATCATTCTCCTAAAGTACCAGTTTACACTGGCACTTAATAACACTGGAATAATATCGTAATGAAATGTTTGCATTGAGGACCACACAGCAACAACGAAGTAGAGAACCTGAAGAAAATTTAATGCTGTAATAATAATATTATTATTACACTACTCACTCCACTGACTGCACTACAAAAAAGTCTGGTTTTTATCTTCGCGAATGCATAATATAGCCGCAAGAGATCATTATAAAAACGCTTGCTTTTTTCTTCTTCGTCTTTTGCGCTATGATTATAGCTGCTGCTTCTGCCTTCTTGTATTTATTCTTTTACCTTGTAAGCGAGTAGGATTACTTAAGTCTAATTTTCATAAACCAAAAGAAACACATTTTGTATCTTACATTTGAATTTTTATAGTTTCTACATCGAAATGAATCTGCTAATAAAACAGGCACAACATTAGGTTCAAACGGTTGTAATAGCGTTCATTATCAGTTTTCCAATGTGCTCGAGCGAACATCGTCAAAAATGAATGATTTTGATTTGCATGTTATTATCATGTACAAAAAAACGAGTGTTGCATGCCAGAAAGGCTTTTCCCAAAAGACAACATTATCATAAGTATAGGATTCAGTCTTGGATAGTGTGTCTGATTACCTGCCGATTTACTAGCTAGCATTCACGTCCTCCTCGTCTTCATCACAAGGCACTACCAAATAGGTAAATAGGTAGATTATGTGACCATGAATTGTACAAAGATTTAAGATGGGTACGTGCGTAAGTATGCGTTGTATGAATTGTAGTTCTCCAGTCTAGCTAGACTGTAAAAATGTATAATTTTATATGCTTTTAACTCGTGTGACAGGTTGACTAGATTATTCTGGCGTAAAACATTATTACCCACATAATGTATGTATCGGAATCACCCCTTGTGGTCAAATTTAACAAAATTAACAAGCTCGTTGGGAGAGGAAATCTTTCTGCGTTTTTGCTCTGAAAGTAATGCATTTTGCTGTGCGATGGTGAACGATTATGAAACTGTCAACTGTTATATCCCAACCACACACTGTCACGCTCGATAAATACTTCTCATCCGGAGAGCAACAAACTGTATCAATGAAGCTCATTTAATTTTTTAACTCGTTCTCTCCACTAAACTGCGCGCATCACACTTACCAAAGTAATCGTCATGATCATCATCAGCGTTACTCAATTGCAGGGATTTTTAGCCTGCTTCCTCCATCATACACAAGTGGGCTCAGTAGGCTGATAGAATGTTTATAGGTAAGTGAATAATATAGCACAGTAGGTTTTGTTCATGTTATTCTTATTAGTTTTACCATCTCCACATCTTTCCACAGCTGACAACTGTTCAACTTTCGAATATATAATAATAAAAGTTTACGAAAGGAAGCATTTACACGTGCTTTCTCCCTCTCCCTCTTTCACTAGCGGAGTAAAATTTTCATATAATAAGTGCGTACTTTATGCTAAACGCTCGCAGAGAAACTCGACAAGCAATAAAGCAAGTAAAAATAACGAAAAATGCTATTTGAACTGTCGTAACTCAGTTAAAACGCAAATTTTTTAAAAGGCAAGTATAATTTCTTTTGAAATGGTTGGATTTGTGTATTACAGGAAAGAAATTGCAGAATAGAGAGGAATGGAGGGAAGAGTGAGTATGAAAATGTGACAGTCTCGCATAAAATTGAAGATTGGGATCGTAAAAAAGTTGTGAGTCTCGAGTAAAAGGTGTGCTGGGATTCTTTAAAAGAGGGAGATGGAAAAAAAAAGTTGAAAACCAACAGAAACACATTACTTCCTTTCCTGCAAGTACTACTGTTACACAAATCTACAATAACATAAAAATGCATGACGATGGAAGCAAACCCATCAAGCCACATAGAGACACTTTCATATGCATCCGTCTCTCTCCTGTTGACTGGGTTTTGTTGGGTCGTCGCGTCGTATTCACACGCAAAAAAAAAATTGTAAAAACGGAGAATGCCTCCTAGAGCCAAATAGATTCACATTATATTCATACCACTACACAGAGAGAGATGAGATTCAGAGAAGATGGAAACTTTTTACAACTTATTTTTACAACTTTGCCCATTTCATTGTGTTGTATTGGGTAACTAAGCTTTAAGCTTATCACAACTATGATGATCGAAATTCCTGTATATTACCCATGTATATAATGAGCTTCATTCCTTCTTCCTGCTTTTTCAGTGAAAATGAAAAGAAAACCTTGGAGGAGCTGGGAGCATCTTCCAAAATAAACCAAACACGAGGAGAAGGGCTGGGTTTCCCAAGTATACATGTGGCATAATAATGATCCACCACCACTGGCTCTGCCCTTACTCTTCTTCTTACGATACATCTTTGAAAAGTTCCATGCTCGAAATAAGTGCTGAATATTGTAAAATTCTTGTGAACTACTATAGCGTTTTGGGGAGAATATCCAAATTTTTTAAGGTTCTGTCGAGATAGGTTTACTACTCCAAGTATCTAAAACAAAGAACAGACCTTGCATACTAAATACGCTGGATAATGATCACCATACTCAGTTTATCATTATCCTCTTGCAAAAAGAAAAACCATAAGGGAGATTCAATTGGTGTTGCCCCTTTAAATTCGTAATTCGGTGGAGATGAGAACAGAGACTCTGGATTGTGTCACTTGATTACAAACATGATATTATGCCCTCTTTAAAGTAGCGAAGCTCTAAAAGGGTTTAATGACCGAAACATCAATTTCTACAAGCAACATATCGTTTAAAATGTTTAAGGCAATTCAAATGCAAACTGTATACATATGACATGAAGATTTTTAAAAATGTGAATGTAAAGCTTAGAGAATAATTTCAGCCTCATTTTTTCCATATTCAACATGATTGCCAATCTTGTACTGAGTGAGTTTGTTTCAGCAGCACAGCCACCACCACCGCAAATTACTACAAAGTATATTATCCACCTTTATGATGATCAATCTACCCCCTGGGGTGTCTCGTCAATTTGGGTACATCCATATTTCTATAGAACTCTGCTGCTACGAACATGAAGACATGCCAAAAACCTCAATTATATTGTGTTCATCTACACCAAAAACTTGCATGCAAGGCCATGCAGAAAAGGCTGATCATGATGACGATAAGGAGAGAAACACAGAAGTGAACAATTAGATGCAGGCTTTTTTTTACTCAATTCAAACCACAGAGCCTCTGCATTACCCTATAAAAAATATTGTAGCCATTTAAAAACTCAACTTTGTCTTATAACAAACAAACGTGGTATATAGTGTAGTAAAACGCATGTACAATTTTCAGTAAAACATTCTCTGCCTGTCAAAAATGCGAGTTATGTTGTAACACTAATTCGGTTTAAACGCAATCATCAACCTTATTCTACAGCAGCAAACGTTTGAGAACATATAATATGCAACGAAAAAAAAGTTGGACCAAGTGGGAGAACAAACAACACAGTGAAAAAAAGCAACTTGGTTGGTGGGGTTTCACCAGATTTGAAATGCATATGCACACGAAGAAGACGAATAAAGATGAAGAGAGAACAAGAAGGCAGAAAAATATGGAAGACACCCTGTTGTGCAGATCATCAAAGGATCATTCGTGTCAAAAATGCGTGTGAAATCCAAATTCTACTCTTCTTCTTCGTCTTCATGTTCACATTTCTCTTAAAATGCTGTAAACTAAACAATAAAGCTCCTCAGCCACTGGTATGCGAGCGCACAGGTACGTGTAGTCAGGTCAGGAACTCCTCGTATAAACTACGAAATAAACTTTTCCACGTTTTACTTACATTTTTACATGCTTTAATGAATAAAGAGAATCGTGAATATAATAAATCCAAACGGAAATTTTGATGGCGAGATGATACATTCTAAACAATCTACAATATTTCATATCAGTCTGGTGAGGGATATCATTAAAACAGTAGTCAGTCCAGCAACTTGTTTCTGTCAGCAGCTACATTACTCAATACAGTAGTAGAAGTAACCAGTACCAATATTGCTGGCATTTTGATGTTGGCAGTATCAAAATAGTTGGATAAAGTAATATGATGTTTGAAAACAAAAACCAAACAGCATCAGTGAGAAAATTTCCTGTCACGATTTTTAAAAGAGAAAAAAAGAAGCTCTAATCTAAAATGCTCGTAAGCATTACGAAGAACGACTCAATTTTAAACTAGAAACTGTACACAGTGGATTATGCGAAAAGGGATTATTAGTCAGAAATGTAGTGATATTGTAGCTTTCCTTCTCAGCTTGCATTCTCAATTGCGTAAATATTGTCAGATGATATGTACGTTTCTACATGTTAATCATACAAAACTTAATGGCTAAACAAACATTAGCATTTGCTTTCTCGGTTCGTACATCAACGAGCGTCTCTGCAGAGACAAGTGCTTTACTGCACAATGGAAAATAGTAAAATGCAGATATTCGAAAGTATGAAGCTGCTGCAGAGAACATCTTTGTTAAGAATAATAATCATACAATAACCCTTTTCTATCCATCAGAAACAACTTAACACAAGAATCTTGATTTTTTTTCAATACATAATTATTATTTGACCATCGCGTGCAACTTTGGTAGTTTGTCTATTTTATCATTTATTGCCGCATAAGTTAAAACAGAATTGATAGGATAGCTTTCGCAGAGTACTTGCAAAATACGTGAAGTTTATTCAAAACATCTTAAGCATGAATACATTACGGTACGATTTTTATTGATGATTGAGTTTGAATGATGATTAGTTTTCAAGAAAACGAAATGATCGCTTGATCACCAAATATGATTTTCTTGAGTTTTCAAAAGACATAACGCAAAACCAGAAAAATGAAAAGGAATAGTAAATAGTATAGCATATTATCAGCCAGATTATACCGCTGATTGAAATGAATGTAGAGTTATTGAAATAGTTTCTTTCAGGCAATGCTTAGGTTTACACTGATATTTTGTAAACACCCTCTGCGATGTTATTGCTTATATTTTTATATTCGACTTTATTGAGAAGTTAAAGGGCAAGCTGAGTGATACACCAAAATCTTGTACTGTACTGTCTGCCATCTTGGTTTGTAATCATCATAGTGTGCCTTTCGCCTTCGTGAGGAATCTCAATATTTTAAAGAAAAATATTATATAATAATAGGCAGGATGAGTCGATATTCTCTCATGTCGTGATTTTCCTACTGCTTCCCCAGCACCACACCGCCACTTGCTATTGCCCTATTGTATCCACTCCCTCCACTACTCATTTTTTCTTACACTCAATTTATCTTCAGATACGTCATGTACATCAGAAACTGTGTGTGCCGTATGCTTTAAATGCTTTGTTATATCCCTTTTTTATGCTGTATATGACAGAAACTATTGTCACGATTTTCCAAGCACAAATTTGTTTTGTTCATCATTGTTATTTTTATTATTACTGTTATTATTACTCTGGAGGAAATTGTTCCTTGATTACTGCCCATGGGAAATTGCTGCTTCGCTTTTGAGTATTATTATTTTGGTCTGAAGGAATTTGATGTAATGTGCTATATGCATATCATCCTACACTCATTTATGTGCACATTGCGCATATGAAGTCATAATATTTTAGCCGCATATTACGTCGAAGGGGCAATGGTATTTTTGCAATTTTTATTATTGTCTGTGCTTTTTTCTCATTTTACAAGCAATAACGCTTATTTTCAACAAAAGTTATGGTCTAAGACAAGCAAAATCGAACAAGAGTTTCATAATCTTGTGTGCTGAGCAAATTTAATAATGTAGCAAAATCGTGCTTTCCCGTTTCTTTTCCCAACTAAAATGTTCTCAATCTTCTTTGTCTGCCCTTCTCTCACGTCATTGGTGCATCAGCATTTTTATGTGTACACTTCATATCAGTGTAACCACATCATTTTTACAAGTTCGAAGGAAATCACATTTTTGTCAAGTGAGCATGGCAAAGAGGAGACAGAGAACAACACGAGTCACTACAAAAGTAGGAGAAAAATTAATGAACTGATGTATATTTTTTCAAGAGAAAGAGGTTTTTTCTACTGAACTTGAACTGTATTTCTGTGTCTTGACTATTAACTCTTTCAAACAAATTGTAAGAGAGGGAAAGAAAGGAAAATGATGGACGAGAGAAGTATATTTGTTTTGAATTACTTCACATTTTCTCAAGCAGAAAAAGAGTGTGTTTGAGAAAAAGAAGTCATCATCATCGTTGTATGTACTTTAGTGCTAATGCATATTCCATTTCACTTCTCAACACTTCACAAGTCAACTCAAATCAGCAGACGGCAAAATGAGTACACAGAGAGAAAAGTCAGAAGATGAGAAGAAAGAATGAGAGCCAACCACCAACACCATCACCGCTATCACCACAAAACCCAGTTCCCACTTCAGCAGCAAGCCCAAAGATATATTAGTCTGTATAGAAAGGAGTGATATGAAGTTTTGCGTATAATATATTTATTAAAATGCCAATGTACTACGCAACTCCTTCTACTCGTGCTCGCATGACTCTTATAGCAAATGAAGATGAATAGGAGAAAAAGGCGGAAAAACGGTAGAAAAAGAGAAGTTGAAGTAAAGTAAGCATGCTCTATAGGAGAGGAAGACGAAGTGTAACTCAATTAGTTAAACAGATTACCGTTTTGAAAGGTTTTGACATTTTACCCAAAAAATAGATCTAGACAAAGAAACGAGCCATATGCTGATTGTTGGCTATAACAGGCAGAAAAACTGCGTTACTCCAAGATTCCTTTCTCTTGGTGCAAAGTTGGCATATATATCGTTTATTTAGTTTAACCTACTCAAAGTCAAAATTTCTCATTGACATATACACCGGGAACGACGGACGTGCTCAATGTAAATAGAAACTTAATCAAAGATGTGTGTTCATGTGACGTGTGTGCTTACTTATCATTACTCTCCCAAACGAATTATAGCACAACTACTGTAAAATCGACGTGACCCTCCAATAAGCTAGGCTGTTTTTCATTTCCGTACATTTTCTACGTTTTCACGCATTAAATCGCTCGGTTGAGCAACATGGAGTGCTTCTTCATTAATGCACAGTCGTGATCCGATGATAATAAAGATTGCTTACAGTTCACTTTTGCAGCCACTGCAATGCTCCGAAAGTGAGTACTCAAGCACAATCTAATAGATTAGATATTCTGTCTTTCCTCTCCTGTCATTCCGAAAACGCCACTTTTGCTCACATTTAAACTGTGGAGATATATATACAGTTAAAAAAGCATAACATCGGTGCTTTCGATTCTTGTTAAAGTATGGCTTAAATTTGTTGCGTTTACTTTGCTCATACGCCGGCAAACATGAGTTCTTCTATTTTCTATCATATCTCAAACTTTATGACTGCAAACATCCTCTCTCTCTCTCTTTCTTCATATCTTCTGCGCCACCGTAATCATTACAGAATGAGAGTAAAGCAGCGAGTTTATTTCACGGGATAACTAAAAACATGCACACACACTTTTTACGTTTTTTCTCTCTCTCAAAAATCACCTTGTTTACATTCATGTCAATCTTGTAAAAAGAGGCAACAGGGATTCTTTTATGCTCGAATGTATTAAAGTTCGTATTTGTTAAGTGAAAGGAAAGTTGTCAAATGAGTTGAAAAATTACCAGTCTTCTTCAACTTCATAACTCATAAAATTAAATAAAAACATGTACACACACAAAGTTTCAAGAAATGTATTAAAAAAGTGTGTCTCACTCAAATTGCAAGTAAAATGTCCTTCAGAATAAGCTACTTAGTTGGTGGTCTTCGTGAAAAAATTGCGATAAAATAGGAGCTACGTTTCTGAAGCCAGTAAAACTTTTTATTATGTAGGTGCTTGTAAAATGGTAATACATAATATCAGTAATTACGAAAAAAATAAGCCCAGATGATTTGGCTCAGAAGAAAGTTGACAGACATGACAAATGTAATTCATGCAACCATCAAATATGCCACATTGCTCACAGGTTGAGCATTTCTCTCAATTATCCAAAATCCAAAAGTTTTGTGCTATCCTTGAGATTAACCAAATTAGCTCGATTTGTTAGAAAAGGTACATACATGCATAGTTTATGTCAGCCAACATCAAGTTTTTCCACAGTGCTAATGGTGGTGAAAATATCTAGAAACGTCATGCATGCCATGCGATATTATAAATATGATAATGTATGTGCTAAACATAGGCTGCCAAATGGCCAACTGCGCCTCTCCATAAAGATATTTTTGGCATTATTATTATTTTGGTGGTAGTGGCGATTGAAGGAAATGACTGCAAAAATATGACGATATGCGCAGTACACACGCACACATGAACTACCCTGTTCCACCGCTGCTGATCATTTATGGTGTCCCTTTAGGCAAACACTTTACTTCTTCGTGAGCTGTGTGTATGCAAAAATACTTTTTTGACTGACTGCTGTTGGTTGTGTAGTTGTGCATTATGAATGTGTTTATTGCATGTTTCCCTGTTCCTTCTTTCATTAGATGTGAAACTGTCAATATGTCAATCTCCTAACTCATTTCCCTTATTTTTACATCCATCAGCTCTACCGAGTTCCTATACTTACTCCCTGCCTGCTTGCTCACATTTATCGTGTCGATCACTACCTAACAACCGTGCTTTCATGTGACTTCCCATGCTTATGCTTATTTTGTATTCTTCATGAAGCCTTCTCTCCTAGCTTTTCTATCAGGCTGCAAGGTAATAATAATAGTAGTTTGCACGCGTGTAGCATGACGGTCGTACGTAATCAAGTAACAACCTGCAAACTTCTTCCTCCTTTCCTTCCCTTTTGCATGCATATATAATCATAAAAGAATATTTTTAGAAATTTCTACACAAAAACTACCTGCATGTATCTCTGATCCTATAAAATCTAATATGCCACACACTAAAAGTGTTAAAATATAAAAAAAAACTAAAAGACCAACCATGTCATGTACTTATTTATAGAAAATCTGAAGAATCTAAACAGCGCTTTTGTGTGGTACTAGTACCAGCAAAGACTTTTCCATCAACACCGCCACCAACATTTTCAGCTTTAGGAAAGCTTTCTCATGCGACTCTTCTCTTTTTTTCTCACTTTTGATATTGGGCTGGTAGTTTGTTGTTGTACGTGTTTTCAGCTTTTACACAGCACAACCACCGGATATGGTATTCTTTATGCAAGCTACCAGCTACCGGTTCCCCTGATTTGCATACCATTTTCATAATTCTATTTTTTCTCTCTGTTGCTCTCACTCACTCAACCCGTCTTGTTCCCCCTGATTTGCCGTTTTACTCACCATCTAACCAACCAACATTGAACACCAAACAACAACAAACAACCACCAGTATCCCATCTTCTCACAACAACTTCACCAATGTTTCATGCATGTAGAAGCTCTGCTTCCTTATTATTACTTATCCAGTTTTATTACAGTCAACCATAAGGGTTTTGGTTTTATTACGTTCGTTCGACGAAGCGAACCTAAAAACCCAACCAAGGATATTCTATGGGTTTTCTCCGCTTTCCCTTATTTTTGCTACATGCTCTGTAATATATTCCGATTTTACTACTACACTAGGAAAAGTTTAACAGAGAGGGAGAAGCGGAATAAATATGGAAAGTAATAATATGCAGAATTAAGCATTCCTACTTTAAATGAAAAAATTCCATTTAGGTATTTTATCGTTTTAACTTGACTGCTTCTCTGATATGGACGTAGAGAGGAAGGGACTTGTAGACTTGCTAGGTCTGAAGGAGAGAACGCGTACTAAAATTCTTGTTTTGTTTCCATTCCATACAGTTATGACCTTGTAGTTGTTTTCCGTCTGAAAGTTATTTATCTTTTCCCTTTTTCTTTCAAATTGATGGAAACGGAAAAGAATTATCAAGTTCAATGTTGACAGTACTTTCTTTCCCGTTTTTTAACTGTGCGAGTTCAGTTTAGAAAAGATGCAAAAAGTTCTCGTTAGATACAACTGCATACATATTTATGTATGTAAAACTGTGAATGATGATGCTGACATATGACGTAACAAAAAGAAACAAAAAATGAGTTTGAAATATATGTAAGTATGCATACATGCGTGACCAAAAGTTTTCATTGCTAGACTGTTTTGATCATGGTCAAATAGGTGACTTGACTTGACTATCGCCTCATTTTCGGTTGCAAACCGTATTTGTCTTCAACATTTTGAGATGTAAATCGAGAATTTTATCCTGTTTATTGTTGAGGAGTGGTTAATTATTTTTACACGGATTGTATACATGATGCACAATGTAGAAATTATGCCTGAATCTTGACGGAGTTCCGTTGGGTTTGGCTATTTTACTGATGATATTTAAGTTGAAATCCTACAAAAATCCAACAAATCAAGATATACTTTGCTTTCTGTCAATTATACAGCAATGAAAATATTGTAAAAGAAACTACCACTTTGAACCACAAGAAAAATGATCCCACCCTAGTGCCCGTTACTGCCAGAGTTCATTTTTATGTTTCCTTATACTATCCTAGTGCATTTATTCGTTAATAAAAACGCTCGAATCCTGCTTTTTCTCAGAAGCATGTATTTTATATGGGGAGCAGAATGCTCC
>JAQIXX010007408.1:0-10881 GCA_034700605.1 Willowsia nigromaculata | reverse complement strand
GGTGAAGTCGGGACCACCGGTCCCGTGGTCCGTAAGAATTTCCTTGTCCGGTCATAAGTATGTTTTTATTCTATCATCCAAATATTTCCTTTGTACTGCTTCATATCATACAAAACATGAATCCTCTTTCCAGGCAAAAAATATTCTTACTAGATATATGCGGTCCTATGCTTGACTTACTGTTAGATGTAACTTCATGTGTTTTGAGTTCATGTTACACAACCGAATGAAATTATCCTATAGCTACGGGTATATGGAAATTCATGGAATTCCCTTTTTATTTGACAGTTGATAGAAGCATGATTTGAAATATTATCAGTGCCTGTTTACTTCTATACTGCATCACACTTCCTTATTTTATTCATAAATCTTTTACTGTGCCAAGAGATTCCCCTTGGGTATCAGAAATGAATATAAGATATGTAGTACATGACAGATAATAGGAACTGGAAGAATAATGCAAACGGAAGGTACATAAATAAGCAACAAATATAATTATAGCTTTCACAAATTTTATTATGAGATTTTCGTATCCTTGAATTTTTTATAGGCAGATTTATGTCACCGTATAAAATGCATTTGATCAGTAGATTTATATCATAGTGAAAGGGTCGGTTTTCAAGATCATAAAACCACCAATCGCAAAACATTACAACCTGCAAAAGATCAAAGAGTTTAGATAGAGCTTGCTACTTAAGCCTATTGAAAGATTAAAAGGAAATCTTATATGTATGAGTCTTCGTTCTACTTGAATGGTGCTTAATGCATTTATAAATATCATTAAAAAGGGCTGAAATCGGCAATATTTTGCTTTTGAGAAATTATGCAAAACCATGGATATTAATTAGCCTTTGACAAAATGAAGTTTGCAAACAGTTTCTTTGTTGAATCATAAATAAATTGTTTGTAAACCTGTACCAATCTTATAATAAACCTAATGAGAACGATCATATTTCAAGGGCATTGATTAGTTATAGTCATTCTAAATAAGTTTAATTTAAAAAGATTTGAAAATGAAAGTGACTTGAGATGAAACGGTAGTCAAAAGATTTTTAGTAGAAGGAAGCTATGCAAGTGAATATAACACCTGTCTAGGTATGGGTTTCCTGCATCCTTGTATTTTCTTCCAGTTGCGTTTGATCTCTTTCCTGGGAAAGAGGCTTACTGCTCGAGTTTCTCTTTCTAGTCTTTGTAAAGTGTATACAAATATAACCTGGAATTCCTAGTTCAAATGATTTTCATAAGACGAGTGCGGTTTAATGTGTTGTTCTAGTTTTACCTCAAACAAAATGCAAGCGACTGCTTTGCAAGCAAAGTTCCGTTTTTGATGTGAAATTTATAAATGTGAGAAATCAGTCAATTCATCAGTTACAAGTAATTATTTAAATTCCTTAGTTATTTCAAACATACTTCGCCTTCACACACTCAATGCACTATTTAAGAAAGCAGAAGCAATCACCAACTCAATGGTGCAATGATGGTAATGATAGAATATATTTTATACCCAAAGTATCCAAATATGTTAACTTTATAAACGTGTACGTCCCTATTCTGCAACCGTAATCGCATTCATGAATTTCCAAAAGAACTACAGTTTCATCAGAAGTGTTCAAAACAATACTGAATAAAGTAAAAATATGTGTATACTGCTAATAGCATACTCATGGCAAATATGTCAAACTTTCATCATTTGATTAGAAACATGAATGCCCGTAATTTTGGACCCACAGAAGGTGGCCCCAAGAATCTAGTTTCATTTCCAACAAGATTTTTGCTTAGTAATATGGTAGTATAACGTGAAAACAACGCAATGTGAAATGAAAACATCCCAGTTTAAAGCAAATATATAATTCATTGACAGGCAGCAACGGTCTGTGTGTGAGAAGCGGCGCGGCGATATGTCCGAGATTTCATTTTGCTTAACAGTTGTATAAAATAGAAGCCAATACCGGCAGGACCAATTTCAGTTTGGCCACTTTCTGTGTTACCAGAATCCCCCAGTGACAGTATTTCAGAATCCAAAATTAGATAGAAACTACTGGGACACATAAAAAGCCAGTTTTACAAAGCCTCAATCACTTATATATATATTAAGTAGCAAAACGCTCTAGGAAACAACAATAGAATTATTTCATATCACTTTCTGTAACATGCGTTTGTTCACCACCATAAAAAGGTTGATGCTCATTGCTTCAAGGTATCATACTTTGTTTTGAGTTGTACTCTTTTATCTTTATGCGTTTCTCTAAAAAATTCTTTCTATTCAACTTCAGATTGATGGATCACTCAACTGCGCCTACCCTATAATCCAACTAGATCAACAGTTTGCTTTCCGTTATTGGAAGTCACAAAAGTTATATGAAGCAAGATTTCTGACATGGAAAGTGGGTCTGATTTAGAATGAAGCCCAAAACGATATTTTGGATAACACTTTTTCTCTTAGTTTTCTTCTTCATTATTTTAGCCATGTATTTTATTTTGCAATGGATTTTAAAAACGAGTAACAGGCGCAAGCATTTGTGTAGATCTCATAGCAACCCGGTAAGTTTTTATAAATACCTCCTTACCGTTTCCAATATATACTCAACTTTCCGTAAAGTCCCACTCAAGTACAAGTAAATCTCTTGCATATTTAAGTGGATTCAAATGCATGTTACATAGGAATGAATTTTGTTGAAAATTGGATAGTTACTATGTTGTGTCATATTATTATCAAGTAAATTTGTAATATGTATTAGAAATATATGGAAATTAGACTTACATAGTTGTTGTTGTTTAAAAAAATTCTGTCCCCATGTCATCATTATGTTTTATATGACAAATTATTTGCTCATATACTTAATGTTTTGACCAGCACGTTAGGCGGAGGAAGCAATAGAAATCTTGTATATCAACCATTTAGCGTTAAAATTTTGTAGAGAATGGAAAAGCATCTACAAAATAGCTATTTTTGTCATAGTATACTTCAAACGACAACAATGTGCTACAACAAGATTTCTGACTGAATTTCAGCTGGAAATTCTTACAAACACCTGGGAATTTCTATTCTTGATGGGGAAATCCTTGCTAGAGAAATTCCTGATGACGAATCTCAATCTCGCATGGGATTCAACCCATTCTTATTTTGGTTGATTTGGCAGAGTTTTCCTGTCCTTACTCCTCGTTTGAAGGTGAATGTTATTACATCTCTGTTCCATTATGGTAGTGATACATGTTAATGGATGGTAAAATGTTGTGATTGTATCCAGGTGTTGACCACAACATTTCTTTCATTCAATTTTGCATGTTGAGCCTCGTGGGGAATAGAAGCTTGTAACTGCACAGAGGCTTGCCTCATAGAGAGTGACTATACGGAGAGTTGACTATATACATACATATATTGAAATACTTGTTACTCGTCAAACATGTAAATAAGCGCAAAAATATGCATTTCACAAATTATTATTGTACTTTATTCAGAGCCTTCAGTCAGGATCTCATGCTTTCACTAACTTTGAAGCAGGGAATGATGCGGCCCCAATTGGACTTTGAGATCATTACATTTAAATATAACTCAATCACAAATGACATTTTAAGATGTAAAAAGAAAAGTGTTTCATCCCGTGGTTGACTTCCTTTCAATTTTAACTTAAGTTGCTGCAGCTGAAAGAGCTCTAAAATAAGAAAACTATAAACATTATATTGAATATAAGCTCTAGTAGCTGTCTAGGCGTCGGAAAGAAGGAAGTCTTTGGAAAACCACATACCTAAATTATCTTAATCATCTTCAAAGTAATCTGTAAAAAATAATCATTTTCTTTCCGATAAAGAGTTGAACAGTAGAAAGTAGAATAGATAGTCTGTAGAATTATAAGCAATTACTTTTCTTAGAATTTAGCAGCCAATAAAGTATAAAACGTAGGTGTATCAATTAGTAAATTTGCTTCTACTAGGCGGATAAGTTCACTTCTTTAAATAACATTATTTTAAATGATTGAATGAGAAGACATTGGATTTTCATGAGTACAAATTATAATCTAACTTTAAATGTAAATTAAAATTTACTACATCAGATTAAAATTAGCAGAGAAATCAGTATGGAGCACAGAATTAGTGCTCCCGAGGATTTTAGGCCTATGTTGGCATAAATGACAGGAGCACAGTCCCGAGAAAAGCATTTTAGCATAAGTTATCACTTCTTTGACCTATTCGTTTTGTTCACCATGGGCTTTAGCCAAAGAAATATAGCAAATCTCAGGGATTTTCACGTTTGATGAAGGATGCCGTATTTGATGATCAGCACACTATGCCCGATCAAAAATGTTAAAATGCTTATGGTCTTGTAGCCTTTGTAACTGTATTTATGACTATTATACCTAATACAGTTAATGATGTAATTTGTTTTAACCTTATCACATGTGTTTTTATACTTTCAAATTTTTCAGAAAGATTAATCTGTTGTGTTAAAAAGTAAATGTGTTGAAGGGGAATTTGAGTCACATTTTGGTATTCAAGTTGTTAAAAGTAATTTTGGAATAATATGTTGTATTAGAATTATTTGAAATCACAACCAAATGGGAACAATAGTCGATTGTACAATATTCAAGTTCTCATGCATTGCTAATTTTCTATCTCGCCGTGCTTATTGGATTTTCCGCTTCGGGATATTTAAAAAAAGTTGAAATGGATTTATGGGTAAAATTTAAATGACGTGAAATATGATGGAACCATGGAATTAGTCTCACATTCCACAGAAATAGGCCTCCTACATAGTATCTTAGTTTCCGTTAGTTTCTTCTAATTTATCCTCCCGTCATACGAAGCCATACTGCTTTTAGTAATAAAATGTAATTAGGTATGGAATTCGTAACCTATCTAATTCGTAATAACCCAAATATTAAAAAGCAGGATTCTTTCGTTTTTACATTATATAATTGCTTTATTAGATTTTAGAGATAGCTTGCTTATTTACGAATATTAATTTACGACTTCCTAACGCCATCGTGTTACGAGTGAAGAAACCTTCTCCAGAAGTTGGTCATGGAATATAGTTGATTTTGCACTGCTGCCAACGGTTCGGCGTTGGAGTGTGTTCCGTAGCTTGAGTGAACCTTGTCACATAGAACACAAAGAATATAAGTATGTAAATAGTTATTGTATTTTAAGACGCATAAATATCTAAATATTTGCAACTTACCGCCAATACTACTGCAAAAATCATCGCCACCAATACTAACAAAGTTGTACAAAATTTCATCGCGTTTTTGTAAAGCTTCAATTCTGTAAGGAAATAATGACGGAATGGTGGAAAAATAAATGCAGCTACTTATTTGATGCGACAAATAGCACTATTGTAATCTACATATCATTTTAGTTTACGTAGACTATACTTAAAGTTTGAGGAATAGTCAATCCAATTAAACGATAATGAGGTGTAACCATTATATAATACGATCATGTATTAACGTCAGCCATAAAAGTCTGACATAAAATTCAAATTATCATCTTACTCTAAGTATGAGCAATGAGTAATTGCAGCAATAACATTTTTATTTGATAATAAGTACAACCATTTGAGTTTCTTTCCCCATAAAACAAAGTGAATGAGGTGTAAATGACTTCCGTTGACGAATCTTGCTGCAAAAGTCATTGACATAGCCTTGGCACTACGATGACCAGTTTATTTGGTAATTCTTGCATTCTTATTTTTAGTCAATTCAATTCACTTGGAATGTTTCACAGTCATTGACAGAAACCTTGGACTTAATATATGCAAGGCGCATGGCTCGTTCTTAGTATCTGTGCGAATGACACTGTAGAATCTATCAAGAGTAGGTCGCATGGTGCCCCCTCAGGATCAACTTGACAAATTCCTTTACTAATTTAGTTTTTACGCTGATTAAAATACATAGTATCGTTTTTCTGCGTGGGCGGTTTTATGGAAATTACAGAGTTTTAAAGTATACCACATTAACTAGAAAATTACCGGCGTGTAATAATTTGTTTAAAATAACACGCTGAAATGTTTTTGATTGCTGACAAGTCATGACTATATTAAGTAAAACATTTTAAATTTTTTAAGCATTGCAAAATACTCACATTACATGGACTGTAATTGGGAAAAAATGAGGAACTAAAGCCTAAGCATACTAATGGGTACCTTTATACACTTTGTAACAATAAATCTTTGTTCTTTGTTTGTCCGGTCTTTGTTCACCTAGGCTTTATCTACAATCCAAAATAGGAATAAATCAGGTATCAAGTTTTTATTACGAAACGAGAAAGCTTGTTAAAGAACCAGGATGACTATCATATCACTCATTGCTTTATACTTTATACTTATACTATATCAATCAATAAAGACCTGAAACATATTGATGGGCGCATTCATACCACGTGCATCGAAAAATTAACGAGAAGTTCAACACATAAAGTGGAGAGCAAGCGAACCCGTAATATCATGTCTTTGTTCATCAAGGCTTCATTCACATTTTGCATTATCCTGTCAGCAAATAGCATCCACAAATGATGGTGTGTTAATTATGCGTACCTTGTTCAATGCAATCCAGCTTTGTGTCAGTACTAAGTGTACCGTACCGGAATATAAATATTTTTATAAATTTTCACTAAAGGTATACATTTTTTAGTTCTGTCATTAAAATCAAGCAAACATGCTATGTTATGCTTTTGTTTATGAAAATATAACCGTCCTTTTAACGGTGATTAAAGCATTTTCCACTTATTTTATATCAGCTGAACGAAATTTTTATAACCAGCTTTCCATCATATACTCATAAACCATGATTTTTCTTGCTCTATCACAAATTGACAATTTTTGGTTTTTACGGAAAGTGAATGAGCATCTTATTAGCCTATTTAGTAACAAAGCACTGTCAGTTGTCATATATGCTGAGTGTAAGAAGCTAGTAGTGGTCGCATCACGTACATACACACTACTTCATCTTCCTAGGTATATAATTCCAAATGCGACTGAAAACTCTATTAATGTACATTAAACTCTCTCAGCTAGCTACATACTGTGTTATATGGGAAATTGTTTTAAGTTCTACGTCCAGTCATGCTTCTCAGAAATGTAAGTGTAATAGTACTGTATATATAAAGCTATTAACCTTATATAGATACATAAGTTTGTAAACATCTCCGACAACCATGAGTCATAGATTTTCTTGATATTTTTTTCTATTTCTTTATTCTGTCAGTTACCCTTACCCTGATTTGTAATTGTTTATGAAAAATTTTGCATTTTAGTTTGACACTGACACCTTTTAGACTTGGATAATTTGTATGAATTGGAACGATATGACTATGAGCAAAGTCCAACAAAAACTTCTCAACTCCTCAATGAATCCTTCTTTTATTTTTCTGGAACACCATGTTATTCAGTGCGCAAACATTTAGCTGGAGAAAGCACTGCTTTAAAAAATATAATTCTATATTTTATCGTATGAACTTTTCATTTATTTCTTCTCATGCAATAATAATTAGGCATTGTACTAAGAACCGCCATTATTAAAATGATGAGAAAGATTGACGATAAATGTTACCTACATATTGCTCAACAGTGTGCTTGCAATGTCACGGTAGAAAAAAAGGAACACACAACATATTATGCAAAGGTCCATTTTTCATAATTCACACCAAGCTTTTCAGTTAGAATTAAACAAATATTGTGAATTTTGTTTATCCAATGGAAAAGATAACTGCATGAAAAGAGAAAGGTTTGTAACTCATTCATTCGCACAGTCACATTACATGTATACAAAGAAAGTAAACCTTCCATTCCACACTTTTCTTTAATAATCTACATTCCTAGTATTCCTACTCATATACCAAATGTACAACAATGCTGCATACTCTGTTCCAACCACTGCCATTGTTACGATCCAATACACTTGTTGTGTCGGTTTACATAAGCATCTACAGCTGAAGGGGAAGGATACGGTGAAATAACTACACACGGACATGTACGTACCTACCGTAAGTTCAACGAAGTGTCTTTTTGCAGTATTCTTTTTACCTCTCATCTTTCATCTGATTCTCTCGTGGATCCTCTCCATCATATGCTATTTTCACTAGCTGCTAGTTATTTGCCGTGCTTCAAAAAGAATCCACAAATGTAAACATTGTCATAAAAAATCTAAACAATTAAATTGTTTCTAAAATTTACAACGAGCTATCAATTTTTAAATATTTTTTTAATGAATACGTAAGGAAACACAACAGTTGTAAAAATTATAAGGTTTATTTACAAGCGTCTCTAAACTATTCAAAGTTTGAATAGTGTAGAGGAACAATGGGAAAGCATATAACACTAGGAGAAATACATAGCACAGACATTGAGATTAAATCTGGGTAAATAAACACATAAAAGAAAAATATAATGAGTGGATTTGGAATTTAGTCTTTTAAGAATCGTATCACTTTATGTTTTCAATAACAGAGATTTCATCCAAGTTTCTATCGTGTGGAGTTCAGGAATTCCAAAAAATCAATCGGCGAAAATCCCATGCCGGTTGATATTTTACGATGGAGAGGAATACATCGCAGCAGTTCTATTCTTCAGAGATGGACCAAACACAAATGAGCGCAATGTCTGCCGTAAACTACAGGTAAATTATGTGCTAACATAGTGTTAAACTATTTTATCAGTTTAACTTCACCTATGATTTTTATTGTTTATTTTATTTGTGTAGGAAAATTTGTGTCAATACAAGCTAATCAATTTTCGGGTGAATATAGTCCAAAATGAAAATTGGTGGGTTATCAGAGGCCAGAGAAAGCAAGTCGTCTTGAGTGCCCGAGTCAGTGATGTTGTGGCATTAACTAGTCAAGAATCTGTGATTCAGCCATTTCCATTTCAGTTTATTGAATTGGATAATGTTGACAGTTGTGATGTAGGACAACTTGTTGGTAAGTTTTTAATACCTTCCTATTTGAATATGCTGTAGACTTATAGCAACTATAAAATATTACAATTTTGCACAATTATAAAAATATCCCCCTTTCAGCTTTAAAATTTAAAACATTGCAGAGAATTGCATATTTTAGTATTATATAGCATCTTTAATTGAAATGTGTGCTGAAACAAACACTATATTTATAGGTATCTAAATAAACAGAAGCTCAATATAATTTAGCATTCAAATTAAGCTGCCAATTTAAATGTTTAATGTTTTTGAATAGATGTGCTGGTCTGTACAACAGAAGTCCGCGAAAAGAGGAAGACTGCCAAAGGAGATAAAGATTGCAGGGACGTTGTTATTAGCTCAGCTCGTTCCAAAAATCCCAATAACACTGTAAGTACTTCTGTGCATAATTTTGATGGCACATTTTTAGATATATAAATATCATTCTTCTTAAATAAACACAGTTCGCTTTATAATTTTTAAAGGGATTCGAACGGTTTATTACAATTTTGGGGGAGTTGGCTGTAGAAAGTTTGGCAAAGAACAAAGTGTACGCCTTTGCCAGTGTTATGGTAGATGACTGGAATGCTAGATCCGGTCATAAGTCACTTCATACCACCAACAATACTGTAATCAAAAGAGTAAGTCATACATTTTACGTGTTTTATGTAATTTACATTCCGGTTCGCGCATTTGTAAACTTGCCAATTATCAATTATTTCAGATAAAAGGGCTACAGGACCTGCCATCTAAGTACCATCAAGAAAGCTATGTTTCGAAGCTTTTACTGATTAATTCCGCTGTTTCAACCCCTGAAACGACTAGGAAAGGTGGCAAAAACTTATCACCAGGAACTCATTGTGTTGCAAAACCTGCGGTTTCTCCAAATTCTGCCAATGGAAAGTCAGTGCCAAGGACTGGCACTACCTCAAAATTAGATGATAACTGCGGTTATGATTCTGACGCACACTCAAAAGACGGCAATCACACCGATCATTCACCTAATTCAATCAAGAACGGAGGACGGCATACTTTAGGAACTTTAAAATCATACAGTCAAGTAGCAAAGATGCCAAAACCATCTCCAACTTTGGATTTCAGTTCAGACCCATCTCTAAACGACGTCTACGACTTCAAGACTAACGAGAAGCGTTTGAATGTTCGCCGCAATACCATACCTTCCACTAAATTCATGGATGAAGGCGAAATTACTGTAATAATTTTTAAAGTCAAATCAATAGAATACCTTTAATTCAAAACTAATTTTTAATTAAAGGTAGATAATTTTTGATAATGAAATTTTTGCAGTATCGCATGCGATCGAAGAAGCGAGGAATTGCCTTAATTATCAACAATCAATTTTTTCCACACCGATGCGTAAAAGATGGACAATATCGTCAAGGATGTCACGTAGATGTGGAACATTTGCGTGAAATACTACACGTTTTTAAGTTTGAAACGGTCGTCAAAGAAAATGTTAAATCTACGGTAATCTAAAAATGTTGGGGCAATACACATATTCTGCAATATATTTTAATTATAACTAAAAAATTTTCTCTTACAGGACCTCCAATCAATTCTGAATGAATTTAAAGAACAAGCTACAAACGAAATGGATGCTTGTCTTGTCGCCGTTCTAAGTCATGGAGTAAATTGTCTCGTGGAAATGGTGGATGGAAAAAGGGTCCCACTGTCGACTGATATTATTCACCAATTTGATGGCAAAATGTTTCCAATTTTTGTTGAGAAGCCGAAAATATTTTTAATTCAAGCTTGCAAAAATCTTCCCACTGAAGAAGATCTTCAACATACCGTAGTCCAAACTTGGCCAAGAAAGGATCTACAGTTGGAGAACATGATTGTGTGCCATTCAACTACTCCAGGAACTACTGCTAAGAGAGTTTAAATACGCCATATGTGTAAGGTGTGCAATGGGTATCACCAACCTATACCAAATTTTGCATGTAGAATCAGG
>JAQIXX010007407.1:0-10885 GCA_034700605.1 Willowsia nigromaculata | reverse complement strand
GCAATCAGATTTTTCGAGTCGTTATCAAATCTCGAAGAGTTGGAAATAGGTGAGGTCAAGGAAATGGGGTTCATGGTGAAAGGCAAGAAAGGAACGGAAACGAGAGCTGGAAATCCTGTGAAGCTTGTGGATGTCGATTCCAACGATATTCAGACGCCTTCGAGTTCTCTCAGTGGACACGTACATATGCACCCCATTTAGGCAATCTGCAGGGCTTATCTGGAGGTTCTTAGAGGAGTGTTTCCCAGCCCTGGAACATATCAGGCACCCATTGTTACATATCACGGATAACGGAGTAGATTACTGGAATTTGAATCGCTTGGGACGAGGTCGCTTTGGATTCGTGAGGAAAATGCTAACGAAAGCACCAAACCCTCCTAACTTGCGGGTTTATGATATCGAAGATTGCTATTGGAAGGACTGGACAGATGCTCGAGATTTTCTCCAGTTGGTCCGTACTTGCGCGGAGTACAATGTCAAGCTTTTGTATGTGAATTCGATTCTTATTGACGAAATTATGTTTTTGGAATCGGAAGACGTGAGAGATGGTGATAAGATGCAAATGATTTCCGCGGTGGTTGGAAGTCTGACTTCTTTGCACCATGAAACATTTCTGATGGAGCTAGAGCACCTGACAAAGATTCAGATTGGCTATAATGACCATGGATGTGAGGATGAAGGAGGAACGTCCATGTTTTGTTCCATGCCTGATGATCCCAACCGTGGAACAATTTTATCAGACGTAAGGACCAGTGAACTGCTCAGCTTGTTTTTCTTGTGAATCCGAAGGGAGAAGATGGAAAAGCTGAAGATGCGGTTTGACCTCAACAACGATCGTTTGCCTTACCCGAGGATGATTGATGTCTCCACTTCCTGCCCGAATTTAAAGGAATTGACCCTCACGGAATGGCGTGGAAGCAGTGAAGAGGTTTTCAAGATATGGGGCAACCTGCAACATTTGGAGAAGGTAGCGTTCGAGAAATGTAGGAACCCTGGAAACACAGCATTCGTCGGAGACGATATGGAGAAGCCTATCTTTCTTAATGCGAAAAGTAAGTTCTTTGATTCGTAAACTCAAATGTGAGCTGGAAGCTAAACGGCTAAACTTTATAATTAATCATCAAAATTCCTAGAATTACGGAGCCTGACACTGCATGGATTGCATGAGATGCTGGGAATTACTGACAGCCTTTTCACTCTGGTTATTCGCCACATGCGGCTGAATCAGCTTCGCCTGAGTTCCACTGGATGCCTCAAGAAAAAACAGGTAAAATTACGATATGGAGGGGATTTAGGTTTCATTCATTTCATGGAAATGAAAAGTTAGAAAAGGAAAATAAGCTTTCAATAACTTCTTGTCATTTTCTCTTTTCTTCAGATAACAATCGCTGGCATTTCAAGTTTGCTGGAGGGCGTGTTCTCTGAGAAGATCGAGAAGTTGAAGTTGTCCATCAAATTGGAGGGGGTTACCAGCAAGGGATTGGCAGCTCTTCAAAGGAAGTTCCGGTCTTCCAGAATGATTTAGATTAAATGAAGGCAGTGTATTTAATCACATGACAATTATTATTATTGATTTTTAGGTGACATCATAAAACTGTTAGTTTTTTACTAACAATTAGCTTTTCGTGTAACCAATCCTATTCTTAGACCGCTACGAATTACAATTTACGTAACGTAAGCTGTGTAAACTATTTGTGCTAATTTTTCTCATGCAAAAGGCTCATGATTTCCTTTGGAACGAATTAGCATAAAAAGGGCTTGGCTTAGTTAAATTTTTACGCTAAACAAGCCACTGACTTAGTCGACAAAGCATGCATTTTGCGAAATTCCAATTCTTTAGAAAGTTATGGGGAAAACACTGTAGGGGTACCCCAACTTCATAACCTGGCTTTATCAAAATTTTGCACTGAACGGGTACGCCTACAGTGTTTTCCCCATAACTTCCAAGAAAATCGAATTTCGCAAAATCCTTCAGAACCGTTCAAGACAATTTAGCTGTTCACCTCCATGCCAATTTTGAGCGAATTTTGTCAAAAACTGTGGAAGCTAGGGGCATCCCCGCAAGGTGCACTAAATTCATTTAAGCCCTTCCCATTTGTTTACGTTGGGTCCAAATATTTTTCTAAAAGTGGAAATCTACACAGAAAAATATGCTCTTTTAGAATATTGACTTATCTTTAATTTTTAAAATTACATTTTTTCTCGTTTTCTGCTTGCTGCTAGGATGGCTCAATTTCATATTAATTGCTGTGATGCTTCATGTCAAGCAAAACCTGCCACTAAAGTTAAACAAACCCAACGTGCTTCGATTCATTTATATAAATGACATGTATTAAAACTTAATAAATGTTTTGCTAACATATTTTCTGTTTGAGTGAGTATGAATAATAAATTTTCCACAAAATTTACAATCATTTATACATACTAGGTCAAAGGTATCATGATTTGATATCACAACAGCGCTTTTTGAACTGTGGTTTCTATTCTTATGATTTATCTTTTAGTTGGGTCAAATCATCTTTAAATGCTAATGTACCTGCTAATAACATCAGAAGTCTTTAACTAAATATCTTGCTGACGTGACCTTCATGAACTAAAAGCATTAGTGATTAGATTAGAAATTCCACATGAAATAAGGTAAGTCATGTTATAGTTTATTTTTGGATTATTTATTGATAAATGAAGAGAATTGGGCCTTTTTACAGGAACACAGAGACAGTATTTTGAACTAATATGCCTGACCTAAAATTTTATCAAAGTATACCAATTGTGGCTATTGCAGACAAGCTATAAATTTTGTAATAAATCCTGCTTAAGCATAACTCATCTGATTCTACATTTTTGTCACGTCTGTTGCGGTCTCTAAAAATTTACTGCTTACTCTGCGTGTTTCTTTTTTTCAAGTAAAAATTCCTGATAATTTATTGTGGCACGAATCTTCATAAGAGTAATTTGGAAATGTTGACGCTAAAAATAAAGATAAAGCTAGTTATTGCTGACCGCTAACTGACTAATAACTCAACATTACAAAAATTTTATCACCTTAATCAACACGTCATTAACTCTGTCGAAAATATAAGTAATTCATGTACGTCATTTCAAATATGTTGATTTGATGCACAAAATGTTTACAGAAGTATAAATCACTCAAATAAAGTACGTCAAAAGTATCGTCATAATCGGAAAATGTTTGTTAAGTGCACAAAGTTTTTTGAACTGTGGCTTCCATATCTGTATTTTCTCTTTTGATTTTCTTTGTATGATTTAAAAGCACTAGTGTACCTTCTAGTAAAAAAAGTAACTGTTAGTGTAAAATAAATTGCTGAATGCGAAGGCATATGTTGCGAAATTATTGCTGGGAAAGAATCTATAATGAAATCAGGTAATTCCGTTTAGTGCTTTTTCTTTAGAGATTGAGAATTTTTAAATGAGTATAATATTCGAATATTTTTTACTAAATTTTCACTTAAAGAGCTTAATTTTCACCAAAATATTATACTATGTTCTGGAAAACATTTAGGAATTTACATTATTAAAAAGTATTTGCTTATTATATAGACAGAATTTTCTCTCCAGACAAACTGCGAATTTAATTGTTTGAAATTCTGAAAACTTTATATAACCATAACTCCCAATTTTTCTTATAACTGTAGGGACGTTGTTGTCGTTGCTTTTGACAGCAGGAATTGTTTCCTGTATCAACACAAATCAAACATCTTTGCAGGCGGTGACCAATGGAAGTAACTTTTTCGGTTCTAGGCTTTACGATGTATGTGAGAGCAGTATGACATTTAACGACTGCACTATTTTCTCTATATAAATATTTGGAATGATAGGGGTCTTTATCATTTTCATTTTGCAGATTATTCGCAAGTCCAGCGGCGACAATCTTATCCTTTCTCCCATAAGCGTAGCTACCGTACTAGCCATGTTGCATGCAGGTGCCCGTGGATTATCTAGTGACGCAATTCGACAAGCCTGTGAGTTCCCATTCGACGACCAACTAAACTCGGGTTATCAATCCCTCCTGCAAAAACTCCGAAGCGATGAGAATGTCACTCTTCAAATGGTCAATATAATATATCCGGCTGAGGGCTATCAAATCAATCCTCAATTTACCAACACCCTGAAAACCTATTACTCTGCAGAACCCCAACAGCTTAACTTCACACAAAACGTGGAGGCTGCCAAGGTCATCAACTCATTTGTTGCAAATGCGACCCACCACAAAATCCAGGATTTGATCCAATCTTCTGATTTAAGTGATAACACTAGACTTGTGCTAATTAACGCCATTTATTTCAAGGGTCAGTGGAGATTCCCGTTCTCCAAAGAATACACCCACAAAGCGGACTTTTACACGAGTGAAACCAACTCTGTTAAAGTGGACATGATGAGACTGAAATTCGAGATGCTCTATGGGGATATCCAAGATTTGGATGCAAAAGCTGTATCCCTTCCTTACAAGGTAATTCAAATGCTTATAATCTATTATAATAGTTTGATGGAAACTACCATATCTTTAAATTTCGTAGGGAGACAGTTTTAGCATGATCATTCTTGTGCCAAATCAGCGTACTGGTCTCGTCGAAATGGAGGACAAGCTCAAGAATGTCTCCTTAAATGAAATCCTGGAAAAAATGACGATGCGGAAAGTTGAACTGTTCCTCCCAAAGTTTAAGTTGGAATCCACCATAAATTTGAAAGATCATTTGATAGCACTTGGACTTGGAAACATTTTCTCACCAACTGAAGCTGACCTCTCAGGCATTCCAGATCGAATCTTGAATGAAAACTTATTTGTTAGCAAGGCTGTGCAAAAGGCTTTCATTGAGGTGAACGAGGAAGGAAGTGAAGCTGCTGCAGCAACAGGTATTAATCGTATTTTTAAATGTATTGTCAATAACCTATTCTAATCCCTTAAAAAAAATTTCTTACTTTTCTCTGAAGATATCCAACACGTTTATTTGATTTCCACTGTCTTCGTTCAAATTTATTGAAAAAAAAATCGTATTTTTCAGGGATGATTGCAGCAGGCGCGTCCGCAGCAGCATATCCTCAACCCCCACCCCCGATCGTAAGGGCGGATCATCCGTTCATCTCAGCAATATACAGTACGTTCGACAATCTGGATATAAATCTTCCGAAAATAAATATTTATCTATTTTATGCCAGAGTTTTTAGCGGGTTTCAGGACAAATGAAAAGTACATAATTTTACAAATCATTGGGTACGTATCCACTACATTTGCTTTTGAGAATAATATTCTTTGGAGATTATTCCTCATAGTTTCAAAAAAATCCAAAATGTCATTGAATCAGTTGTAGCTTGTTTATCCCATCAATGATGCAGCTTCTGCAAATGACAATTTAATGATAAGTTACTAATTATAAGAAGTGTTGATTTATCTTAAAGGCTTGTAATTTGGTTTAGTCTATGTTAAAATGAAAATAAAATCCAAAGTAGCAACTAATCTCCTTGGAAATACCATTTATTTTGCATCTGAAAGGTAATTGGAACAAAAGTGAATACCGTAAATCCACAATTATATCCCTCCCCTAATTACTAGCCTCCCCCGAGATGTATTTTGTTGAACATCTAGCACTGACAATCGTGAGTGAACCACATTGCGTTGTCAAGCTAGGATGAATGTAATTATTATGATCATTAATATTACACAATATTTAAGAAGTTTTTAAAGAGTTACTGTCTAAAGTCAAGTATTTTAATACAATAAATGACAAAATGTTGTCATCAAATTGCGTTTTAATTTTGGAGAGCAATTGTATGAGGAGAATAAATATTTGGTAAGCATTGAAACCTTCTTAAAGATTGCGTAAGAATGACGCTTTTCAACCTTAAAAGCCTTTTATTGCACAAAATTAAGCAATTCTGTGCCAACAAGTTATTACAATTTGTATAAAAGTTTCATGTTCAAATGATTTGTGACCAAATTAATTTGAAACTCCAAATTTAGCAACGTTCAAAAAAGGTTTTTCTAATCCGCTATCGACCAACTGGTAGAATGTCTACTTTAAAGATTATCTTGGGGGCTTGTATTGCCTTCATGTTTATCTCCATGGCAACCGCAGCTTCGACAAAGGTTAAGAGGCGATCGGCATCTGCTCCAGCTAAGCAGGATGAACTGGATGATCTCCCAGGCCCACAAGCAGACCCCGAATGTCTCGATCCATGTCTTGCTGTCTTTGATCCTGTATGTGGTACAGATGGCGTAACCTATGACAACGATTGCAGTGCCACTTGTTTTGGTATGCATGTCTTTGGAAAGAATTATAATTCTGAAACTATATTTTAGTATGGTTTTAATTGTAACAAGTTTCAAAATTTTGCAGGAGCCGGAGTTGCACATCCTGGAGCTTGTGATACTGGATCTTAACCCATTCCTTCAGGTGACTTCCTCAGAATAGTAACCACATTATAATTTGCAGATATTCTGTAACTCATTATTTGTCTATTGTTTTACAGTCAATTCATGTGTCGACTCAATACAGCTTTCGGACAGCATCTGCTCATTGTTGTATTGTCTGATTGTGGTATGTGGAGGAAATGATTTGTAAATAAAAAAATATCATGCAGAAAATAGTATCATTGTATAAATGGAATATTTACACACACATTGTAAGCATCTGAGTTTTATAATGACATATTCTTTTGCATTAAATCATAAACGATTGAAAAATAAGGAGTGGTCCATTACAAAACTTAGAATTCAAACCTGTTTCTTGCTCAAGAATTGTTGAGCTCACTGACAGAAAGGTTGAATAGACAAGCATTTCCAACCTCTATCATTGATCTCTTCATTCTGACAAAAAAAAACACGCTTCAAGATATTATACTCTCTGCATGTGGAATTAAATAGACTTTAAATATTTCTATGAACTTTAAATCAAATTTATGGAAATATATGAGTACGAAATGTGTGCTTGAAATTTTCACAAAAAAACATTAAATTCAGAAAATCCGAAGAAGTTTGCAGTAGTAATACGTCATTTTAGGGAATTTCACTCTAAAAACTAATATTTATGAATTATAGGTGACTTGGTAGCCAAACGCAGATATCAGCGTTTGATTACCAAGTCACCCTCCACTTTTTTTATACAAAAGTCTTCCCATTAGAAAAATCTTCCACTTTTTTTCATGTAATGGTACCCACTTCCAGCGCGAACCAGCAAAACTCATGAATAAACTTGGATATTCGTAATTGGCGCAAATGCAAATAAAAATCAGTAAGTCATCATCTTAAATTTATCATATTCTTTGAAAGCTTCATCTTACCTATCAATGAAATAATATTTTTAGCGCCACAGCAGTAATGGCAACACAAATATTATTACATAATGGCTCAAATAAAATAAATTAAACAGTTAGGATTGTCTTGTATATACAACAACAGAGGACTGTCTAAGAATCTCCGCCAGGTAAACCACGGGCGGTGTAAGGGATATAACAACGACGAATAAAATGGATATAACTTGTCAATTTTGCTGATTACATGCTAAAAATTTTGAAGAAATCTGTAACCCTAACTAATCAATGCGTTTTTAAAGATTTAATAAATACATAAGAATATCCTCTGAAAGAAAAACAAATACAAGTTCGACAAACAATATATTGTTATATAGAGCACCAATATGAAATAAGTAAGTACTCCAAAAACTTCGAATGTGGATCTTTATTTGTTGGAAAATATATATATCTGTAGTTTTCAAAAAGGTTAGCGAATCTTCTTTTGCTTAAAAATAACTACTTAAACAAAATGAAATATATGTTACATGTTTCAAAATGGTATATGGCGGTTACAGTGGATATTGTAATTTTTCAGCAAAATATAATTTTAAAACCACTGTTGCCAGGATAACACATAAGATTAGCTGCCCTTCTATCATACAAATAAGAAATTACCTCTGGGCACGGCTTCTTTACCGCATTTGAATAATAAGTTACATAATTATAATTTAAATTTTTGCAACCTATAGATTCGCCATTCTTCCACACTATACTGCTGCTTGGGCAATCCCTGTCAATGACAAACACACAGCTGGAAGTTCTGCAGCTCCCTCCAGCGTCGGGGTTGAATGGTTCCATTCGAATCGGAAGATTGTATCCATAGACCATACTGATGTCATACCAACTTCTTCCGTTAGCCTCCCAGTGCATTGTTGCCATGCTGTACTGGCCTTCGGATGTGTCGCAGTGGTTTCCATTGACATCACATCCAGTTTGGGCGTACACCAGTGCCCTGGCTTCTCTGGTGATGGTTATAGTTCTGGAATGCCCGACTTCCAATGAAAACGGTCTGGACTTCACGTCAGAATTAACTTGCTCACCCTTAACAAAAATTGTTCTTGGACAGTTGTTAAATATATTGAGATATTCCGCGTAACTTGTATTTAAAACAAGAAATGAAGGAACCAAAGTAAAAGTTGACTGATCCATAATATTTTACTTAGTTTCTCTGTTTGTACCTTTTATTCTTTAAATAATGTTAGATGTCTTCCTTATGGAATGGACTTACTGACTGAGGCAATTTGTGTTTGGAATTATTTAAAATTTAAAAATTATAGCATGCAATTTAAAATTTATGAATCGATTTAATATTTATTTATTAATTAAAAGCAGATTCTATCAATAAAATTTCTACTAAAGTGGACCAAGCATGTGATGCGCTTAAATACGGACATGAAAACTCGTAAACGGTAGACCGGACATTCCAAAATATAGCAGACACTTTATTATAGCTTTTCAACGATTATTGGGTACGTTTATTTGCGCATCATCAGCCTTTTTTGTTATGTCATGTTGACATGTAATTTCCTACTATAGTAATATCAAATACGCAATGTTGTTTTCTAAACTGGACAAATTAAAAAAGCCTTTTCCCTGTAACTTATACTATCCTAGTCAAAAGTAAAGACACCTTTTTAAAACTCATGTAACTTCAACAAACGTAAGCCAATATATGTGATTTATACACCGTTTGAAAGAGCAACTAAACGTGCATAAACTAATACTCTAACAGACGCAAAAACTTATTGCTTGACAAAGTGATGACGGTTTTTATAACTGCCCTTCATTTTGGCTTGTCCAGAACGTTTTGAAACTTTCGTGCATTTGTTCTCCCAAATTTTGTAAAGTCTACTAGGCATTTGCCTTTACTAGGTTGTTTTTAATATTTTCTCTCACAAAAAACCCTAACAATTAATTTTTACCTACCTAAGGAATTTTTTGGCTGCTTTTTGTTTTAGGCTGAAAGTCGATCTCACCGCATTTTAAGAAGTCGGGGACGATCAAAGAAAAAAAGCGTGTGGCCGATGTACCAGCCAGTCATTCGATGTACATTTGGGAGCCCAGATTATATTTTCATAAGTACAATGTTTTCTGAATGAATCGTTTATTTACTTCCTTATGGTCCGTATAAAATAAACAGATCCTGTTCAAACAGCTCTTGAAATATAGTTCTAGTTTTTTAAGTGACTTCTTCCTTATAATGAGACCAAAAATTTTCAAAAACGGTCAGATAACTCTCTTCAAGCTTTCAAACAAACCAGTATATTGTTTTCCTTGTGTTTTCTTTTTGCTGGATGAGGCTAAAAGCCCCCCATATTAAGTTAATCCCAGGGTCTTGGAAGACCTGGACAACTCGTTTTGGAAAGTCATCCGGGGAATGTTGCCTCAATTTGTCAAACTATATGTAATTGCCCAACCAACACAAAATTTAAAAGAGGAGAAAAGGAGCTTCAAAATGATACGTCATTAGTAAAATATTAGTAACAAGCACAGTTGTGGCATCCAGGCAAATAAAGGTGTCTTTACTTTTGACTAGGGTAGTACTATCATTTTTAAGATTCAGAATTCTGAATCACACGTGTCGTTTGAATATCACATGTTTGCAATATTTTAGATTTTTTAAATAAAATAGGACACACCTTCTCAGAAAAATTTGTAAGTATTTTTAAATCTAAACAAATTTATGTATACATACAATTTATGACTATGATTCAGTATTGCCAAATGTCACTATATCATGATACGCGCAATTAACAGCATTGCACACAGCAATTCCTCACAAAGGAGAACCTCGCATGGCGATGAATTGGATAATTTTTGAATAAAATAGAGAGGCACTACACATCTGTTATTTCACCTGATGCCAGAACGACGCGTTTCGGCAAAATTTTATTCCTTCATCAGGTTCTAAAATAATATACAATTACATGGAATATTCACATAGATTTTACAGTAGGAGAATAATTTAAAGACTTGTTTCACTAAAACATTTCTTGACGGTTACTGGACTATATCATACCTGGCTAGTGTATATACAATTAATTATAACTTCCCTTCTTCAAAAATAAAGTTGCACTGGAATTTTTAAACTGTTGACATTAAACAAAACAAAACAAAAGAAATGAATTAATTTGACAAATTGGCATGAATTCACTAGTTATGGCTATTGGAATATTTATGTGTGGAAGAAGATAACTATTTTATACCTTGAAATGATAGTTAAATACCTGGAGTTATTTCAATAGCGTCATAATTTTAAAATAAGCTTTCATTCAGCTATGAGATAACAATAATTAATTCTTAAACTAAACAGGCTCAATCCATTATGTATCAAGACCACAGCACAAATGAAGTCAATAGATAGAAGTAAACAAAAGAGTACACAATACTCATGCGCGCCTGTTTGTCTCGCTCTTTTTGTTTTCTATGCATGCTACGATATTGCTTACTTGCTGAGGAATTCTAAAAGCAAAGTCTACATTAATATCCATTGCTAGCTGTTTTAGTGTTTCGCTTTTACATCGAGATAAAACATAAAGCATTTTTTTACGAATTGTCATCTTCATTTCGGGTATTT
>JAQIXX010007406.1:0-10885 GCA_034700605.1 Willowsia nigromaculata | reverse complement strand
CCTTCACCGTCTATTTGCATGTTATGTACCTTGAAACCTGATGGTTATGATGGGGTTGAGGATAAATAGATGCTTGATGAGATGACCTTCTTCCCAGTAGTATTAACCTTATGATGGTTTCAATGGTGTCTATTCTGCATTGACTTAGCATTTCATTATCATTTTAAATAGCCATTATACCTTCACAAGTAATAAGCGTATTAATGAGTTTATTTGATGAGGAATACAAAAATAACTACTGTACTTAGCTATGTACTTGTAAATGAAAGCATTCATACAAGGACAAAAGTATAATTAGATGAGTAATAAATATTATTATTATCAGGAATATGTGTTTTCATACAAGAAGATTATGTCCCTATCCCCATGCATTTGGATTCTTAATTTATGCAAACGCATCATCGCACAATCTAAAAGAATAAAAATAGGTTGACAAGAATATGGGATTTAAAGAATTTTATCAAAGTCTAGACTTCGGTTAATTCCACATGTGGGTGGCTATTGAGTGGAGTGAAATCACAGTGGTCACATGATCTCACTACTAAATGTGTTTTATATTTTAAGCTTCTTCTGTCACAATTTCATTACCTCCTCCAAGAATCTCAGTGTACAATAATTACTATCATATAGCATGTGGTATGCATTTACCACTTTGACTAATGGACTTGGTAATAAATCGGAACACAATCAACAATTAAACAGGTTTCCAATAACCATGGTAAGAGACAAGATTCGCAGTTGACAATTATATTGGAAAACTTGTTTTTCTTAGTTTGCAAGATCAAACAATTCTTTTGCTCTAACCAGGTTGGGGTTTATGTAAGCGGAAACTTGATCCGGGCTAGTCTATTCCAAAATATTGGTATGGTAGAATGCATGCCTCAAACTGTACCTCTATGCCATGCTTGATATATACCTACGCATATTTAGAATTCTGAAGTTGCAAATTTTTCAATGTGATTACACTGACCATCTTACCTGTCTACAAAGACCATGAGTAATTTAAGCGGATCTTTATAGTGGCATGATTCTAAGTTCATTAAAAAAGATATATGTCGAATGTTTTTGGTTCAAATTACACATACAAAGTTTAAATGAAATGTGTTGTTTAAGTATAAGCTTTTCTCTTTGGTCTTACTTTGGTAAATTAACCTAAAATTATATTTTATATTGATTGCTAATTGCAACAGTAGAGGCTACTTCATTTCCATCGTTTAATCCTTTTCACTATTTTCAAAGAGGGTACCCACATTGTCCAGTATATTGCATAAACTATCAATCAGTTTTCTACAATACAGCATGTGACTTCACTCTCATTTATCTTCATCATCAGCTATTCCTGATGAAAGCCTTTCTGCTTGTTGGTGAATTTTTTGATTTCATTTTATTCATGGTTTGGTAGTGGTTGTCAGTGGTTGAATTAAAGAAAATGACGTAAATTAGGCATACATCCTAGCCAACTTATCAACCTGTCACCAGGTCTCATGTTCAGTCTGCAGAAAAAAAAAGTTTTAGTTCAGTGAACGTAAACTGCTGACGTAACAGTTATATCATAGCGCATGAATCAGAACTCATGATGGTTAAGAAGCATGTAAACTTTGTGGCATACTTTTGCCAAAACATCCTGCATCCTGATACTCTGATGTTTCCAAAATTGAGATTTGTTGACGTAAAATGGATGAAAAGCATATCACCTAGTAATCATAGCAAATTGAATTCAAATTTCATGGAAAATAGTTTTCACAAAGGCGTTTTGAAGCTTAATGAAGTACTCCGTGGCGACCTGAAACAAAGAAAACTATTTCGTAACAACTTTTCTTGCAAGTTTTTATTGCGCGTTTCCAGTGATGGAATCGTCTCCTTCTTTCTTTAATTAAAAACGTTGCTTTTTCCCAAGCTAGAGGAAGAGTGTCAGGTGACTTATCAACTTCAACGATACATATTCCAGCAACGTATGTATGTACAGTACACAAATTCGGTTCATACGAGAAAATGAAATCCTCGCATTTGTAGGCATACACTTTACCTTTGGTGTAATCACTTACAATAAGAGTAACATAAGAAGCGAGAATAAGGAATGCTGCTTCATGGCATGTATTGGTTCCTCTTGCACAGCTTCCCCTTCATACCTTCCTCAAATTGCATGTCAAGATTAAGGTAAGGATAGAATGTAGAAGAGAAATGAAATTCTTTGCTTGATTCGATGCGGTGAAGGGAGGCACACAAGCAGAACAGGTACAACAACAATTACCTTTGCAAGCAGGTGTATTTTTGTGTGCACTAGAGATTTCATTCCCCATGTTAGATGCAGCATCTGTATATTTTATTCTACCATGCAATATGCATGTATGTTGCCGGTAATTTAGTTTTCTGAATTGTAAGCATGTACCCGTATTCACTGATTCTGTCTGCTTGTTTCAACCTAATCCTAAATTATATAGTAGTAGGAGACAATGCACTCATGTGTAAAATACACTATGTACTTGTTCAAACAACGTTGTCAGCATAATCCAGCGTGCAACTTGTCTGGAAATCCTGATGTAAAAATGTAGCTTGAGTACTCGGGTATTTTTTAATAAAAGAAAACAACTTGAACCATTACACAAACAATCAGACCGACACATATTATACGTTGCCATAAAGCTGATTGCTTAACAGCTTATCTACACATAAAAAGCCAATTGGACAATGCTCAGTTCACTAATGTCATCTCATCTCCTGTTTATGTTTATTGCAAACACAAAAAGCCGTTTCAAATTATCGAAAAGTTTACCGAGGTATGACTACTGTTATATGTATGCGTAGGTAAAAAATTCTTACATTTTCACGGCCAAAAAAGAAGCCTTGATATGCATTCATCACTTATTTAAAAGCATTTTTGCTGTGCTTATCCCAAAGAATTTTTCAAGCTTTCTTATTTTTCAGAGTTTTGGGACATGACAAGGACCTTTCGTTTCTAGTGCCCTCATGTATATTTTCCCATGTTTTCTACACAGGTTTCCTCACAATCCCATTGTTATACATAGTAGCAACAATGAAATGTTAGGTGGAGTATTATACAGATTTACCTATTGAAGGGCAGGTAATCAGCAGACACCTAGAGATAGGAAACAACCTGTGTGTAGAATATTATCATTATTTGTTAAAATGCCTGTCAGTGTTTGGATGATTTTTTGTGGACCTTTCAGTTCCTCCCTTTCTACCTTCTTTACTCCGAATAAAATATCGAAGATATTTCTACGTGAATGAAACAGGTAAGCTATTCTACTATTGAAAGCATCACATGAAGCTAAAGCTTCACACCTGTACCCATACACTATCTCTAGGCCACGTTCCTCACATGCCAAAGTAAAAGAATCAAGGAGGAGTTCACTTTTCCCCTCTTTAAATTTTTCACGAGAAGTCGAAGAACGGAACCAACGCTTCAAATCTTTTGACAGAAGTTGTCCAACCACTTGGCAATTTTTTTTTTTGATCTTGAGTAAGATCCTATCAGTACGAAATACTACTGCTATTTCTTCTTCTCCAACTTTACGACAAACTTTTTCTCCTACCTGACCCGTGTATATCCACAAAAGAATCTTCACTAATCCCACTTGTATAAGAGTAATGGACCAGTAGAATATTGATAAGATTATTATATACGAGAAATGCAAGGGAATCTTTCTCTTACAAAATAGTTTCGCCTTAGTCGTCTGTTTTTCTTCGGTGAGTGAAGCTTCTGCTGATACTTTTTTCCTACTCCCCTGACATTTTTCAAGTACGCGAACGGATTGCAGACAGACATACTTCAAGTTTTTTTGCTCTCTTCCTCTAATGCTTGAATTTATATGTTTTTTCAACGCCATGTGTGTACAAATATACTATAAGAAAAGTCAAACAATTTTTAATACTTTTTCTTGTGACCCTTGCTCGCGAACAAGTTGAAGAGCAAGCTATTTGGCAAAAATGTAAGTGGTTTCTCTTATCGTTTTGAAATTATTTTTCTACAGAAGCGATTTCATGCAGTGAAGAAAAGAAATCAAGAAATTGTTGCAACAATGAAGCGTTCTTTGGTTTGATTGAATTAAGTCTCAGAGGTAGAAACATTTTTAAAATTTTAATTTTTTTGATAGGGCGTTACTTTTAAGGAATATTTTTAAGGGATGAAGTGAGCTAGAAAAGGGCTGAAAAAATTGTTTTTACATCATACCACAAAAATTAATGCACAACGAGTGAATTTTTGCTTGTGTTCATTGTTATGTGTTATTTGTCTTGTGTATTTCGTACGCAATAAAAAATAGCCATGATGAGCGTGGGTAAAAGTTATGAAAATTACTCACAATCTTGTGCATGTAGTAAATAGAATAAACAGTAAGCTAATGATAAGAAATATGATGCATCCTTTTGATCACGGTGGTAAGCATGATCGCATGCTCATAATATTTGCTTAGCAGTTGTAGCTCAAATCCTTTCAATTCTTATGACATTGTTGTCTGCAAAATGTCTGTGATAAATTCCTTCTTCCATTGTCAAATGTAACTGTACAATGCAAATTGTGTAAGGATGACAAAACCGTAGAGTGCCATACATAGTTGCTTTGACCGTGATATGCAATACATCAGACAAACATCTATTTGTAGTCTAAATGTTAATTGTATGTGCAAAAAAACATTGAAATAATTGTTATCAGCAGGGCCGCTAGTTCCAGCATTTCGGTTTAATTTCCGTTTAAATCGTTGCATTTATGCATTTTAGGCATTAGTAGTTGTTGTAGACTGAGGATGAAAGTAATTTTCTGCTTATCTTGTTTTAATATTACAGATCAAAGGTTCATATCGTACAACTAGTGCGGTATATCTAGCGGATTGCTATAATGTGTTTACTTGTTTCTCCAAAATAAACCAAACAGAAGCTGCAAAGCCGCTACTGCTCTATTCTGGAAAATTATAACGTAAATATAACCTTGTGCAGCGTTTGTGTTTGTATGTCGCATGTCGTTTATTCGTGACTCCACTGGTTTTGAATACTGGATGACTTAATTTAAAGGAGAGCATGAACTGACTTCGTGAAAATGCCTTAAAACCGCTACACTCTTTGCATTGATTGCAGTGAAATGCACGAATAACTGTAATTCATTAGTGACATGCAGAGTTTACAGTGACGTTTGCAACTATAACGGAAAGCAAGTATTTCGGTGGCGAGCACGTGGTACAAGAAATTACAACGGCAACCTAGCAATAACAATAATGCAGAATAATATGAATTTTACTGGAATAAGCCTTGAAAGGCGAAAATTGTAACTACCACGACGGTTACAAGTGATACAGTGGAATAGCAGTGGCAGGAAAAGAGATAGGAGCTCATGTGATAATATATCTCTTGAAAGAAATTGGATTTTTTTGTCGAGCTTGTATGGTGGATGGTGATGGTGTGTATGTAGCCTTGTTACTCCGATGCTTCCGGGTCAACTGAAGTGATAGAAAGACAGAGAAAGTGAGAGAGACATTCGTATGTACACATTTAGATGGATAAAAGTGCCGGGAACAAGAAAAGAAGTCCAGCTGGCACAACTCGCAGGGCTTATAGTATTTTCGGTGGTATTATCAATCTCGCACCGCAGCAGCAGCAGTCTCACACACCAAAATCCAATGCGTTGTCGTCACCGGGAAATGCTGCCGCTGGTGGTGGTGGTGGGACATCACAGGATCCCCAGGGATCCTCCACCAATGTTTACACTGTCACTGTCACAAACAGCAAAAACCCTGATAATACAAATCAGGTTAAGACTTACGAGAATCTCATTCCTGTGAAAAAGGTAAAATGAATGGATGGATTATTTGAATCAACTACTTATCTCGTCAACTATATATTCGAATATTCGCTTCTACATTGGAAATGAGAAAAGTGAGAATGTGGATGCTCTCTTTTTTTATGCCAATGGTGAAGCATATTATGAGCCTTTTGTGTTCCACGCAGAGACAAAAAACTATGTAACTTATTGCATGTAAAGCGATATGATAGTAAATTTACTGTGATGGGTGAAAGTAATGGATTTCTTATAAATGGAGAGAAGACGAGAGAGTTTAGTTAATGTGAAGTATGTAATAGTATTTCAGCATTATTTTAATATTTGTTATTTTTCTTGTGTAGCAAAGGGGCGATCAGTCTACATCAACAGTCTCATCACTCACACCCAGCTCCTGTGGGATGAACAGCAACAGTAGTGGTAACAGTAACAACGGTGGTGGAGGAGGAGGAGGTGGTGGTGGTAGTCGTATTGGCCATGCACCCAGAACACTATCCATACTGACAGCACTGAATGAATTAGCAATATCCGACGAGATCGGACCTAATCCAACCTGTTCCGCGCTAACACCTCCTGCTTCAACTGGCAACAATCGAAGCAGCTCCAACTCTGCCATCAATGCCGTCAGCATATCGAAATCCAATCCCACCCATTCATCCTGCCATTATCCTCCAAAGCGAAATGCAAGTTACGGTGGAAACATCCACCACCACCATGGAAACAAAGCTGGAACACATGAAAACCCAACTAACACAAATAACTTTCTAGCCTCTTCAACTTCATCTGCATCTGCCTTACATCACCATCATCATCATCACCACCACCACCAACAATACAATCCTCCAAAACATACCGCTACTAGTAGTACTTCCACCACCACCTCTGTCTATCATTCAACTAGTTCTAGCTCCGTTAAAGGCTTATATGCGAACAACACAAGTGGTGCTAATAGCATTGGTAGTGGTGGCGGCACTTCTACCATACGTCTGACAAAGGGCTACAATGAGCAACTTGGAGCTCTCCCACCGCCACTACCACCGTATGGAAACCTTTCGGAATCAACTGCCAGCAGCAAGTTCCCATTTACTGATGGCCCTTCTTCCAGCAACTATGGAGCTGCGACTAGCACTTTGCCTTTGATACTTCGACGAACAGGGAATAAATCTCGGGGAAGCCATAAAGAAAGTTCAACACGAAAAGGTGCTGCAAAACAACGTGATAGATCAAAAAGTCGAACTCCGGATTGGATTTGGAAAATTTTCCAACTCACCAAACATGGAAAACTGGAAGAGCTGGTTATTCCCCATTTACCATTATTATTATTATCATCACCATTATCACCGTTTTTCTTTGCTCCAATATCTGTATTTGTTTCGCAAAAATCTGCATCGATTTATTATTTTTTACTCTTTTTATAATGATAGCAAAACATTGCTCTTAACTTATTCAACATCTTCCTGTGGGAAATATGGATGGGACTTTCCTTACTTTACTTGTTAAATTTATTTTATTTAGAGCTCTTAGTTTGCTTCATTACTATTAATCAAATACAGCGGTGGTAGTAATACTATATTTGTAGAACAAGTGTATAGAAAATTATTCTAAGGCGAAGCCATGTTTTCACGGCAAAAAAAAAACCGCCAGCACCACCACCACTACTAATGTTTTGGAATAGCGTTATGTTTTCTCCCAACAAAACTCAAAACTTGTAATGTTTGTGTAGTAGGTTTATTACAAGTGGGGGAAAGTTGCTGGAACCATTAAATATTTTTTTGTACAAGGCATCTTGGTCCAGTAGGGCACCAACCTACTAACCCAACAACTTGGGCAAAGAACACATCCGCCATCCGTTATTGTTTTCTCCTTCCTTCTTGATATTCTCCAGATTCCATTGGTATATTACTTTAATATTCTCCTTGAAAAGGATTGATCTTGCTTAGCTTGTTTCCTGGAAAGATGGCTACTTGGTTGCTTGTTGGTGGAAATAGCTTTGAACATTTTCCTATTGGATCTGGAGTTTATGTAAACATTTTAAGCATTAATTTCAGAAAAAAGTTCCAAGAGAATCATCCGCCCCCTTGACAATATCTCTTGCTGCTTTTCCCAACACCATATATGCACCACACGTTAGAAAGCATTTATGCATCTCGCCATGTTACTTAATGCGCAATACTAGTTAGTTAGTTCCTTAGTTTAGCATAGATATTTTTTGCCAACTCTCCCAGGAAAATGACTACAACCAGCTTTTATCCTCTTCTTGTTACCCTCATATTAAAGTGAGAGGCCAAATGTTGGGTAGTGAAACCCGAGAAAGAAAAGACGACTCTCTGCTAAGTTCAGTGAACAAGGGAGAATGTCTATTGGAAACCTTTCAAGTCAGGTGTTGTTGGCAAGTGTCCTTTGTTAAAATTGAGTTTTCCTCAAGAAAATGAAACAGGAAAAGTGGAGTAGTATTTTTTTTCAATGCTGATACTTGCTACTTCAACTTATTGCGGTGGTATAGTGGTGGATCAAGAAGATGACTATCATGATGCGAAGGATGACTGCTGTTTTTCGTATAGGCAATATGCGATCGTCCTAGCAAATAGCGGAAATACTGAGGCTCTCTTATTAGAAGACATAAGCGTATTTTCCTTAACCGGCTCGAAAAACAGAGGAGACGAAGAAAAAGGAAATGGCTTGTTGGTTTGAAACAGTGGTAGGGCTAATGATGGTAGATCTGTATATGCTATGCGAAAATTCCTTTGTTTTTTTTTCTCTGGGAGACAGAACTTGATAGGAAACCAAAGAGGGTAAAGAGATGGCTCTATATGCTGGATGATATTATTACTTCTTTTTTTTTTGGTGGCGTCTCGTCTATCTATTTCGGTTTAAGCTGGAAAACCTACATAAACGAAACGAAATCAGCAATACACACAGAGAAAAAAACAAGGAATCAGGGAGCTAAAAAGGAAATGACTAACAATAAGAAGAGAAAAATAAAGTCAAAAAGAGGGTATATACCAGGACATATATGCTATCACCGCGTACTCTTCTTATTCTTGTTGGGAGCCTTGAGGGATCAAAAAAAGCACATAAAATAAGGTTGCTCTCTGAATCCAAATAAAAATTTCCCTTCGGGACAAAATAGATACGCATTTTATAAATGTAACAGGCACCATAATATCCTTCCTTTTTCCTTCCTCAAATTTCCCTTTTCCTATTATTTTTTATGTACCTACCTAATATTATATATACTCTGCGCTTTCTCCCTAGTATCATCATCATCGAAGAAACCATGCAGGAGAGTTCATGTGTATTATTTTTATGTATATCTTTTTTTGTACCACTGCAACAAAGAAAGTCCACGGATTACTGCTACGCTGACTATTTTTTTTGCTAGTAATTTTGAACCTTATTCTCCCAGTTTCCCGGCTTGTCTGTAAACACCAAACCAGTGTCATGATGGTATGTATAGCTGTAAGTAGCAATCTTGGTAGTGGTGGTGGTGGCCGTGGCGTGTTGAATATATCCGGAGTGAAAGTGTCTTACTTTTAAAATAAGTGCATATACCTTATACCATTATTATTACAAGTCTAGATGAGGATTTTATGAGGTAGTTGTGATATCTCTGTTATGGCGATGCATGTCAGTTAGTCTGTCCTGGTACTGGTACTACGATGTACCTACCAACCAGACATTTCTGATATCCAAGTGAGTGACATGGTGGTATGGTGTGCGGCGCGCGGTGTGCGTACTGCATACGATTTTCCTCAGGTAGGAGAAAATAAAATTCATGTCATAGCTTATCTTATGGCTAGGAGAAAGTACGTACCAATATAAAAATATGCTGTTGTCGTATACGTAGTAGTATCACTACAAGTCACAAGGGGTTTTACATGCAGTAGTAGTAAAGCAGGCATCTAGAGAAAAATATTATATTCTTCCTCTCTCCTATTTTTTGACATTATTGCTTGGCATGTCTGATATGAAGTGATTGGGTTGTCTGCTTTCTTCTCTTCTTTTCCCTCTTCTTCTGCTGCTTCTGCTGAGGAAATTGGGTGGTTGTATTGGTCGTGCAAGTGTATATTCTACCATAAAAAAGCAACTACTACTCGTAGTAATGGTGGTAGTAGCTGCTGCAGTACAAGAACAAATGTACATGAGTAAAGGGAAGATGGTAAAAAATTGCAATGCGACCCATGTAACCTGCTGAGACTTTGATGCTTTTGAGCTCTGGTGAACCAGAACAAACCTTACTTGCTTTTCTTAACTGAATTATAAGATGAAGAAAAGGAATTGAAATATTGACTTTTATATTTTTCTTCTTTTTTCCCTGTCCCTTTTTTCTTCTCCCTTTATTTATATCCCGTCCACCATTACATACTGGGTATTATGGCGCTTGGCGAATGATTTCCTTGAATCAAATCATACCACAACGGCTTTCGGAATTACGATGCCTTGACTTTTACCATCATTGCTGCACTTACAGAGTGCACGAGCATGTAAGCAGGGTTGTAGATACATGTGATGGGCAACTGACTGAGGGAGAAAAAAAATGAAAACGGCAAAGCAACTTTTTTGCTACTGGCACTATTTTAACTGCTCCTTTATTTTTTTGTTTTGTTTTTGTAGCAACAGTCATTGCAAGGATTGGATCCTACGCTGATACGACATTTGGCTGATGCCAAGGGAAATACTGTGCTTCACTGCGCTGCAAGAGGAGGTCATGTCAACACTCTACAATGGCTTGTATCTGTCCTTGGTTCTCAATGCACGGAGGCAGTTCTCAATGATCATAACCAGGCTGGAAGAAATGTCATTCTGACAGCTCTCAAAGTGAGTATTCGTTCTTTTCCTTGCAAACAAAACTCAAAGACAAGCTCATAAAGTCAGTATAAAGCACCCCACAACATACAAGAGATCATTTATCAAAGTTGCGAATGGACATGTATAAATGATTTCAAAAATTTGCTTCTGCTTTGGTGGACGCACAGACGAACAAATCGAACTCAATGAGCATATATACTGGTTTGTAATAAGCAGAGAACGAGAATTTAGGAATTGTCCTATTCTTTAATACTTCATCTATCGCAAAATGGTTTGACTTGTGAACGA
>JAQIXX010007405.1:0-10886 GCA_034700605.1 Willowsia nigromaculata | reverse complement strand
ACCGCCTTCTTCGCCGCCACCTTCACCGCCTTCTTCGCCGCCACCTTCCTCGCCTGCACCTTCACCGCCACCTTCCTCGCCTGCACCTTCACCGCCTTCTTCCTCACCACCCTCGCTGCCTTCTCCTTCACTACTTTCGCCACCTTCACCTCCTCCGCCTCCTCCTCCCCCACCTTCTCCGCCTTCTCCTTCACCACCTTCGCCGCCTCCCTCACCACCTGCACCTTCTTCACCCTTACCACCTACACCTTCTTCACCCTCACCACCCTGTCCTCCTTCCCCACTTTCTTCTTCTCCAATTTCTTTTGCCTCAGTAGCATCGCTATCCTCGGAATGTGGTTTTGTTATGGTTAGAGAAATAGTTATATTTGTTTTCTCAGTCTTGTTAACTTTTACTATTGCTGGCAATATAATTGTAGAAGAATAAATTTATTAATACCTCAAAACATGTAGACAATTTTTAATTCATTTGTTGGCATGACTTGTTTCATTTTTGCAACTTTTAGGTAAGCTGTGTTAAAATGCCAGGTATTTACCCTGTCGTGGAGTCGCATAATCAACTAAACAACAGAAAAAAATGCACAGGATCCACTTTGGACTCATTCTGGGCTCACTATAAGGATGAGTGCCCATTGTGGTGTTCCTTTCTTGTGATCATTCACATCGAAAGTCTGGCAATCGTTCCTGCAATCGTTAAAAAATACTTCAGTATATATTCATTGATAATAAGTAATTAACTTAAATCCCACATTAAAGTTCACTCAAGCCTTTGGTACTATTTTATCATTTATAGTTTTAAAAGTTTAATGTTCTTTGATTATTGTGAGAGAGAATTTGTGTCAAAATCGTTTAGACAATAGCAGTTCTTACAATTTCAAATAATTGATGTCATTTAACTTTTGACAATGAGTCGTAAGATTAAAAGCAATGTTTTCATAAATTCTATTGTTATAGGCTTACCTCTTTAAATCAACTGTTGAGATTTGGGATATCTCCTTCAATAAATATTTCTATAGAACATGGAATGAAGATATGATTTTGCAGAAATATGTTTTTATGCATATTAATATTGAGGCATGAAGATTGTGTACGAAATGTAATAAAATTTAATGGCATGATTTACTTACGATTTAAGACCATGCACTTGTCACACAATTCGCTTTGCAGGTCAGCAAATCCTACTTTCAAAGTTAAATCAATTTATAATATTTCACTTATGGCTTATGGGTAGTTTATTATATATTGTCTATTCAAAGTTATTTGGAATTACTTTAATTAGTATTAAGCCCGTGTTAAACGGTTATTTAAAACGCTTACCTTAATTTCCCTTTGGAGTTGTTTTAGGTTGGGTTACTTTGCAATCTCAATTTCCACTATGGATTGTTACACTGTTCAAAAGAATGTTCAACTTTCTAATTTTAATGCTTTCGCATTGTGTATTATACTTTATAATGGGGTCACCATAAATATGAAAGTTTGAAAAGTCTATTTCTTTTACTACAACTAACAACTATTGTTAACTCAAATCTTACTAGCTTCGAATTTTATATTTTTCTTGAGTATCAAAAATACAATATAAAATTCTGAAATAGGAGTTTTTGATTCGAGTTTGGAAATTCCACTTTAACGTTGATCGTCCCAAAAAAAATTTGATCAACTTTACTTTGAATTATAACTAAAAGTTAATTTATTCGTGGTCAAAATCAAAAGAAAATCTAGTAAATTGCTGATGCAATATTTTGTGAAAAGGTTTGTTGGAACTTCCGAATAAATACCAATTCAACTTGCGCAACTATCCGTGGCACAATTTCGCAACAATAGCAAAACGAGTGAAAGTTTTTCATTGTTCTATTGTTTTATTGCGTTTGTACCTACTAAAAGAATTCCAAAAATTTCAAATTTCGAGAGATTTCAAAAGTGTCAATGACATATATCGCAATCGAGGTAGGATTACGTAACAGCAAATACTGAATCAAGTTCATCAGATAAAGCCTACAGGTTCTCTTTCTGTGTTATAGCTTGTCCATTCCCCATAACTGCTAACTTCAATTGTAAGTTTATTTATGTTATAATCCAAACAAAGTTCTTGGATTCCTCAAACAAAACGAGGTATGCATGCTTAATGTTTTCAACTTGGGAACTCTCTTACTCTACTGTTTATGCTTTTAGTCAGAATAGTTAAAAATTTACAAAATTAAATAATTTCCGCTAAAAATTAACTGAATTTCCTGTGAATTACATAAAACTTAATATTCAATGTGTCATGTAATGTGTCAACAAAGCTAGCTTGTTGCTTGGTTTTTTCGCTTGAAGAATAATGTTTTTCGTTTAAATGCACAGCTTTGGTATTATGGAATTTTATCAAGTTGTACCTAATTCGATCCTAGTTTTGCTAATAAATTTAAAAGAAAAGTATATAGTTTTGATGAAGTACTGTTTAAAACGAAGGCTGTAAAGTAATCATGCTAAAGTATTTTGTATTTTATCTAATAAAGATAGATAGATTACATGCAGGTTAAAACTAAAACTTTATATAATTTTGCTTCGCCGTTTGAAAAATTGAATTCTCATAATGCAACTTTCCTATAATATCAAATATTAAAAAAGCTACTGAACAAATATTTGATCTCTGTATTTTTCTGTACAGTGCTATTTTCTATCACATTTTAAAACCTTTTAAGATGATTTTGATAACGGAAATAAATATTTGCTTCATGCGCATTTGTTTAATTATTACAATTATATGTACGAGATGAATTCAAAGTATGAACTAATCGAAACAATGATCCTACAAGCAAATTGTTTAAAAACTGTTAAAGGTGACCAGTGTTAACACCTAAACAGTGTTGTGTTAGTCGAAAATGTCCTTAAGCTGTCAGTCTAAAATGCATAAGCCTATACTTCAAAAATTGTACCTCTTACTTGGCTGAACATACTCCATTGATGTTATTTTTCCAGCATCCGTATTTTGCATGGAATGCCCCTATAAAGTTTCACCAAGAAGGATGTGTACAACTTCTCAGTACATTGTGCATAAACCGTTTGTAGCGACTCCAAGTCTATAAGCATTGACTAAGGTCTATATCAGAATATCCAAATGTTAAAAACACAACATTTAATTACAGCTAGGCAGGTATAAACAGCTTGACAGTAAAAATTAGAATGTCGCTTTTAGAGTGAAGGATTCAAAAATGTGTTAGATAACGATTTTTTGTATTCTCACCTTTATCAATATTTTGAAATTCGGAACTACGCAATTTTACAAAAAAGTGATGATGAGAATATCAAGAAAATATTATGAGAATTGACCCTATATGCGAATGAGGCATTATGTGAACGCATTCGTTAAGACAGTTTACCGTTATGAAAATTCGCATTATGAAAACATGTATCTATGAGAATTCGTTTTATGTGAACTTTCCTCAGACATTTTGCTTTACATTTGAATAATTTAGATTTAAAACATAATCAGGAAAAACAAATGGATAATTTAGCATTGTTTTATCCATATTTTTTACAGGAAAATGTCCTGATTGAAAGATATATCTCATTGTTTAAAACCTAAATTAACAGTTACATAGGTGAACCATGAATTGATGTCAAACTTTACTTTTTACAGGTCCTTCTGTACATGAAGCTTCAGTTTAGGTTTAGTTCAAGATTTTACTTTAAAGATTGATACGGAGATTTTCTAAAGATTTAAAATTTATTACCTATGCATGCCACTTTGTGAACTTGTATTCTGCAATTATCAACAAAGTTGTGTTGTGATGAAGCTAAGCTTAAGTGTAAAGACGTGGTATGTATAAATTAGTAAGCTTTTAAAGTCTGCCTAAACCTGCATATCTAGCTAACTCATAGTTCATTTCCTATTAAGTATGTATATGCTAAAGAATACGTAGTGTTTTTTAACTAGAAATACTGATATATTTTGAAGCAACGATGAACCCAAGGGCCTTAAAAGTTTTTTTTTTTTCATAAATCATATCAATAATACTTTGTTTCCGGATTTGCATTTGCATTACAATAATCAAAGAACAAAAAGTATCGAGGAAATGCTTTTAAAATTTTTATGGATCAAGCTGGGAAAGTCATATTCATCTGACAATTAATTCACACTTTCAGGATGATAGAATCTAGTAGCAAGTGATTTAACTCTTAAATGACAGTAGATTGTTCTAATTGTACATATTATTCAAATTATCATTTCATCATAATATATTGCAGCATAAGAAGAACCATAACTCAAGGCAAATCATGATTTTAAGGCACTGTATTTTGCATAAGATATTATATTTGAAGGATCTATTTTTAGAATCGGAATTCCCATTTCACTGCTATACCAAAGCCTATAAGAGCATCATATAAAAAAACTGGTACATTTTGTTAATGCATGTACAATTCACAATTGAGCCCAAACTTTTAAATAACAGTTTAGGAAGTTCGTCCTTGGGTAGAAAAAGAAAGCTCTTGCCTAATCACATATTGTATGAAAACTCTTCCGCGTTATTGATTGAAATACTGAATTTCACAACAATCCATCATTGCTATCAATCCAGTATCACTTTATGATAAAGCCACTTCATCCTTTAATTTAAATGTTTACAGAGGCTGAACGCTCCACGACTGTCAACTTTGGGATGGGAAAATCCTCAGTGAATTTGATCTTCCTTTGCAGTGTGTTATCCCACCTGGCAATGGGAGGCGTAGTCGTAATTAGTATGTAATCCCATTGTATAAATGAAAACTAACAATACGTTGTCAATTAAAGTGCTCTTTTTTCTTATGAAAGATGACGAGTCCGAGTCCGAGGAACTCGATTCCGAGATGGGTACACCAACAGCGACAAACCTTCATGGCCGACCTCTCGGCAGCTTATCTGCCAGTTTAGCTATAGGTAATCGAGGGCAGATCCTCTTGCAGGACTTTACTCTCATCGAAAAACTCGGCACTTTTGTTCGAGAGCGCATTCCAGAAAGAGTTGTTCACGCGAGGGGAGCAGGTGCCCATGGTGTGTTTGAGGTAACCAATGACATCAGCAAGTACACAAAGGCACTCTTTCTCACCGATATGGATACAAGAACACCCGTCACCGTCCGATTCTCAACTGTGGGCGGGTCTAAAGGGTCTCCGGACACTGCCATAGGTGCGATCTTTTCAAAACTTGTCAATACAACTGCAATGTTAACTGCTATAATAAATTATAATGCTCATTGTCATTTTATCCCCAAGATCCGCACGGTTTTGGAATTAAATTCTACACCGATGAGGGGAACTTTGATATGGTTGGGAATAACATAGAACCATTTCCAATCAGGGACCCAATAATGTTCCCAGATTTGATTCATTCCAGGAAACCCCATCCCAAAACAAATCTAGCGGTAAGAGATACAATCACAATTTATGAAGATAACATCGAGTGTTGACTCATTTTAAAAATTATTTCCAGGACCCGGACGCATTTTGGGACTTTGTAGCGCATCGCCCAGAAACAACGCTTCACACAATCCAACTATTTTCTGACCTCGGAAGACCCGATGGCTTCAGAGCCATGGACGGTTCCAGTGTCCACGCCTTCAGATTTGTGAACGCAGACGGGGACTCAGTTTATGCGAAATTTGTTCTGAAATCCAATCAAAAGAAGCCTGCATTGACGCACGATCAAGCTGCCATGTTGGTAGGACAGGATCCAACTTATAAAGCGAGAGATCTCATAGAAGCCATTGAAGCGGGTGACTATCCATCGTGGGAAGTCTTCATTAAAGTGATGACTGAAGAGCAAGCGGAAAATTCTCCAGTCAATCCATTTGACATAACAAAAGTCTGGAACGAGAAAGACTTCCCATTGATTCCCGTGGGAACATTGACATTAGATTTCAATGCGCTTAATCATTTTACTGATATTGAACAAGCAGCTTTTGCGCCATCAAATATGGTCCCAGGAATTGAGCCCAGTCCTGATCGAATGCTGGCTGGAAGACTGTTTGCTTATCAGGACGCGCAGAGATACAGACTTGGAGTAAATTTCCCACTTATAGAGGTAAACCGACCCATTGTTGATGTATATCCGTATATTCGGGATGGAAAAGCTTGCTATGGGAGTAATGGCGCAGGCATGCCAAATTATTGGCCAAACAGCTTTGGGGGTCCGGAACCTGATCATTCCGCGAAAGATAAAATTTTTACGGTGGGTGGATCTGTGGATAGAGTAGATCATAAGGATGCTAATGATTTTGCTGATGCTCAGGCATTTTTGGCTGAAGAGGTTGATTCAGAACATAGGGTTAGATTGGTGGCAGCGATTGCGGATCAACTCAAAGCTGCTGATGAAGACATTAGGGAAAGGGTCCTTACCAACATTTTTACTCCTGTTGGGGAGGATTTTGCAGATGAGATTAGGCAAGCCATTGAGACTGCGGAAGCGGAAAGTGCAAGGAAAAGGGAATGCTTATTATTTTTATAATGAAAGATTGACAATTAAGATATGAGTACATAATTTATTTTATTTTATGGAACAAAATCATGTTCTAAATAATTTATGTAAAATAAGCCAAAATTGAAATAAAATATAATCGAGTTTTATGAAAAACAATAATCCAGTATTTTCTGCATCGGGGTCGGGTATTAAAACATCTTTGCATGCTCGCAGGTTTACACGAAGTTTCTCTGCAATTCGGCATTTTTCAGGCAGAAATATCTGCAGACTTCATGAATCATGATTGCGAAAGAGAGCAGCGGTTGGAAAATACAATGCTAATTCAGACACGGAAAATAGGAGCTCTCAGCTCTTCCACCGAGAGACAAATTATCCAGACAGATAACACTCCTAAAACTTTTAAAGCTTGAAAAGGAATCTGAAGAGAATCTGGCGATTTCTAATACAATCAATCAGAGTGATACACTTTTTATGAATTTCAGCATTCACTTTACCTTTTTCGAGCTCAATAACATTACTCGTTCGAACTGGCTAGACTAAGGGTTCGAGAATAATGACAAACTGTACGAATCAGGAAAAAGATTTGAATTCGATTTCACATGCGTTGGTCGGGTACCTTAGTGATCAAACTCAAATCACCTGAAACCGGACTTTTTACATTCGAGACTTACGAAGGAATCAATCAACCAATCAATTCATCAAACTAGCAGAGTCCTGTTCTCCTGTTCCTTGCTGTAATTTCTTGAATGCAATGCAAATTAAAATGCTTTTACATTTGTTAGATGCGATTTGATGTGTTGGAGTATTTTTGGAGTGGAGGTTGAGTGAAGTGCCAGATGAATGAAGCATGATTTTTAAATCATGTTTACTTTTAGAATTGAGCCTCTCGAACGCAAAGATAAATGTGAGCTATGAAAATCTCACTTCACTCATTCTCCTCTAATTGATTATGAGTTTTTAGCACTAGTTTGCTCAAAATTAAATGACTTGCAAGCGTCTATTTTTGCTTGAAAAATTTTCATTGAAAATGCATGCATCATATTATCATGTATGTATTTTGTAAAATTATTAGGATTTTGGCATAATATGCTATATGGATATATATTTTTTTAATTACTTCAGTTTTTATATTCAGTTCATTCATAGGAATAAAGCTTTGGCTGTATGTTTTGTAACGTAAGCCTCTAGCCTCGGGAACTCCCAAATGAATGATTACAAATTAGAAAATAAAATCATTAGATTAATATTGGATGGGTCCAATAAATAGCTAGCGGCTATCCTTTGATGATACGATGTTTTGTCTAAAAAATAGGTGCTAAGACCTTCAAAATAAATGCAATTTAATTGTTCATGACATGAAACAATAAACAATGCAAATATTAAGTAGGGGAAAGTTTTATTGTTCTATTCAAATTACTTTTGTAATGAATACATAGATTTTTTTTCAAATTTGTAAGAAATTTGAATGGTGTCAATGACAAATTTATCTACTGTAGCAAGAGCCTCATGATGATATGACGCAACAGAAAATATCGAATTTATTGAATCAAGTTATACAATATTGCTAACAGGCTCTTATTATACTGTGTCTTGATGAACCCCAACCTATTCTCAAAACTGTGATTGAAATTCTGAATATTTTTATAACAATCCAACCCAGTCATCTTCCCTTGATTTCAATTTTTACAGAGAGTATATGGAGGCTCCACAACTACTACCTTTATACATGATGGGAAAATCCTTAGTGAATCCGGCATTCTTTTGTTGGGTGTTATCCCAATTTGCACTGGGGGCCGTAGCAAACAGTATGTAGTCCAATTGTATTTACAAATCAGATTTTACATAACATTATCATTAAAAAACTGTTTCTCATTGAAACTTGAAAGATGATATGGACCACATGATGGAGTTCAATATAATGAGTGTCAGGTCGATGGTCGTCGACAAAAATGTCACTGCTCCGATGGCCCACACGGCAACAAATCTTGAAGGCCGACCTTTGGGCAGCTTATCTGCCAGCTTGGCTATAGGCACCCGAGGTGAGATCCTCTTGCAAGACTTTATTCTCATCGAAAAACTCGCCACGTTTACTCGAGAACGGATCCCAGAACGGGTGGTCCACGCCAGAGGAGCAGGTGCCCATGGTCTCTTCGAGGTAACCAGTGACATCAGTCAGTACACAAAGGCAGATTTTCTTCAGATGGGCAAAAGTACAGGAGTGACCGTTAGATTCTCAACTGTGGGCGGAAGTTTAGGCAGTGCGGACACAGGTAAATCGATTTTGCTGAAAATTTGCAGAATTACAGATTTTGATGTGCTGATTGCAGTTCTTTTGTATCTCTATAGCAATTGATCCGCACGGTTTTGCGATAAAATTTTACACCGATGAGGGGAACTTTGATATGGTTGGGAATAACATAGAACCATTTCCAATCAGGGACCCGATGCTATTCCCGGATTTGATTCATTCCAGGAAACCCCATCCCAAAACAAATCTAGCGGTAAGAGATACAATCACAATTTATGAAGATAACATCGAGTGTTGACTCATTTTAAAAATTATTTCCAGGACCCGGACGCATTTTGGGACTTTGTAGCGCATCGCCCAGAAACAACGCTTCACACAATCCAACTATTTTCTGACCTCGGAAGACCCGATGGCTTCAGAGCCATGGACGGTTCCAGTGTCCACGCCTTCAGATTTGTGAACGCAGACGGGGACTCAGTTTATGCGAAATTTGTTCTGAAATCCAATCAAAAGAAGCCTGCATTGACGCACGATCAAGCTGCCATGTTGGTAGGACAGGATCCAACTTATAAAGCGAGAGATCTCATAGAAGCCATTGAAGCGGGTGACTATCCATCGTGGGAAGTCTTCATTAAAGTGATGACTGAAGAGCAAGCGGAAAATTCTCCAGTCAATCCATTTGACATAACAAAAGTCTGGAACGAGAAAGACTTCCCATTGATTCCCGTGGGAACAATGACATTGGATTTTAATGCGATTAATCATTTCGCTTATATTGAACAAGCAGCTTTTGCTCCATCTAATATGGTTCCAGGAATTGAGCCCAGTCCTGATCGAATGCTGGCTGGAAGACTGTTTGCTTATCAGGACGCGCAGAGATACAGGCTTGGAGTAAATTTTCCGAAATTAGGAGTAAACCAACCAGTTAATGAAATAAATACATATATGAGGGATGGGAGAGCTAGTAATTATTACAGTAAACGAGATGCCGCGCCCAATTATTGGCCAAACACCTTTGGAGGCCCTGAGCCTAAAACTTCCGTAAAGGTTAAACCTTTCCCGGTTAAAGGATCTGTGGATAGAGTGGACGAGAAGGATGATAATGATTTTGCTGATGCTCAGGCATTTTTGGCTGAAGAGGTTGATGCGGAACACAGGGTAAGATTGGTCTCAGCGATTGCAGATAACCTGAGAGCTGCGGATGAAGTAATTAGGGAGCTTGTGATTACTAATATTTTCACCCCAATCGCGGAGGATTTCGCAGATGAGATTAGGCAAGCAGTGGATAATCCTGATGCAGCGATGGCGAGAAGGAGGGAATGCTTATTATTTTTGAAACGAGCAGTGAAATGAGCACATCAACATATTAATTTATGGGATGAGACTATGAGACACTTTAAAATTATCTTCCAAATAATTATTATATGAAATAAAGCCAAAATATTTCTATTTTTTTGTGAAACCATGAATTTACTGTCATAAAATATATCCATGAATTTATTTTCAGAAAATCAATAAATCATACATTTTTGATTGTACATTAAATTCTAGAGTCATTTAGTCACGTTTCAACCTCTACCTAGTGGAGAACAGAAAGGGGCACTCTTGATATCATGAATATTTTTCAGGTGCGTAGCCATCTCCTCCAACTTTATATTTTCCGAGCATTGATCACACTTCTGAGTGATGATTGCTCTGAAAGGTTGTGTGTTTGCTCAGGTGAAAGTCGATACTTTGACGGACATCAAATGTCTTCTGACAACTAGGAATGGGGCAGAGAAAGGTTTTCGCTTAGTCGCTCTCATGAACTTGATGTAGGTGCTTACGAAGAATAAAACGCTTGTGGGTTGTGTGTGAAGTCACAGTTTTCACAAGCGAACATTTTCTCTTTTCCTTGTGCAAAAGCAAATTTCCCACAAATATTATTGAACTCAGAAAAATGAGAATGTAATGGACTGGAATTTTTTAAGGCGAATGGGTATGAAGGATTAAAACATTTAACAGCGTAGTTTCCAGGGTGAGATCGGACAGATGAGGCTGCGGAAGCGGAAAGTACAAGGAAAAGGGAATGCTTATTATTTTTGCAATGAAACTTGACAAATTTGAGGCAGTATTTGACGGTAATGGAAGACAAATTTGTAATTGCTAGGGTAAAGTACAATATCCCATGATTTTAGAAGTTGATGTTTTTATACGCAAGTT
>JAQIXX010007404.1:0-10835 GCA_034700605.1 Willowsia nigromaculata | reverse complement strand
AGGAGACACTGGTTACCCTCAAGCTATTATTCTATCGGGTTGTTCCGGCTCAGGTAAAACCTACACCTCAATGCTTGTTCTGAAGCAGTTGTTTGAGTTGGCTGGAGGTGGAATGGAAACGGATGCGTTCAAACATCTAGCAGCGTCCGTCACTGTGATTCGCTCTCTTGGGACGGCTCGTACAATGTCAAATAGGGAAAGCAGTAGAATTGTAAGCCTATTTGGAAAAACGACTTATCACATTTCATGTCTCAATTAAAAGCACCTACTGCATACTATAAAGGGAGCACTAAAATCATCAACTCTTTTCGTGTCACGTAGGGCCATTTCATTGAAGTGCAGGTTACAGATGGCACAGTCTACAGAACCAAAGTTCATTGTTACTTTCTCGACCAAACGAGAGTTGTAAGTACAAGGCCGGATGAAAGTAACTACCATATTTTTTATCAAATGATGGCTGGGCTGACAGCTGAAGAAAGAGGTGAGAATATGCTATAAAATGTAATTAATGTAGTGCAATGAAAGCTAATTTGGAAATTGAGGAAAGAAATTATATGAATGCTAATTTATATAGAAAAATTGCACTTGGGGGATCACACCGTTGAAACGTTACGCTACCTCAAATCTTACCCAAGACTTCAGGACGAAGCTGAAGACGCGAAGCGGTTTTTTGATTGGAAAGCTGCACTAGGTATGAAAAAAATTCTCCCACACTCATTTTTAAAGGTTGAAACCTATACAGCTTTCTTACACAAGGTCGTAAGGAATACACCTTTTGTAGGTGATTTAGCATGCGTATTCTTCATTGCGAAATGAAAGAATTTACATTAATATTCCAAAAGTTTTCTTACTGAATCCCTGAATTTATTTACATAAATGTATTAATATGATATATTAGGGCATTATGCTAAAATAACATGTCGATTTTGAAACAATGTTCAACGTGAGAATCAGAACGAGAAAAAAATAATAATTGTCCATTCAGTGAGTTTATTAGGCTGCAGTTCATGAAAAGACCAGGAGTTGTATTACAAGTTTTTCCTGATTTTGTTTTCCAGCAAAACTCATAACCATAATTTTACAAATTGCAAAGTACTTTACCATGTATTTTACCTAATGGAGGAGGATGTGTTTTTGACTTGCTGATGAAAAAATGCCGGTTCTGTCTGACTAGACGTACCTTAGGTACATTAATTTGACGCTGAGGTGTATAAGTGTAAAGAAATCTAAGCACCCTTTATGTGTAGGCAATTTTGCAGCCGTGGAAAAAAGGGGAATCGGGTTTGGTATTTTGAATTTTAACTATCAGACATGTAGTAACATACCTTCCGGCGAAATACTGGCTTATTGTTATTCTCTTGATTGTTAGCTTGCGATTTGCATTTCCAAATTCACTGGTATTTAGTAGTTGACTATAGTGTTAAAGTTTTTACGATGGTTTGATTAAACTACGGACTTTCTGAAATCTGAATACCTATTCATTAAATAAAAATGATATGCACAATGCGTATTATGAAGCTTATACTCAACTGTCAACATGGATAGTAATAATGATTAATTATTCAACCTTTAACCGCGTGAAGAAAGGGAAAAGTTACATGAAGGATACACTAGATAAAGTTGGTAGAAATCTCCGTGATGAATACAAAGTTTGCTTAGCGTATTTCTTTGAGAATGGATTTGCATTAAAGAAACACAATATTATGTCGTCACATTTTTAGCAATTCATAACGACATTATTTCATCCTCTAGAAAATAATACACATAAATGACAATGACAGCAAGAAAAGCAGTCTCACCTCGTTTGCTAATCACTTAATCCTGTTACAAATGTCTTCAAAAGTTTTGTACGTGACAAGTCTTTGACTGTTGCGTTGAAATGTTAGTTTTTTTCGCAAACACTCTTGTGACAGACATTAAAGGCAGAGTCTTGAACTGCTTGGTTGTGCAATAGAAAAACATCTTGCTAGCAGAGTGTAATTTTACTAACCGATTTTAGTTTAAAATACAAAAAATAACGACTTCAAAGAAAGTTAGGTAGAAAGAAAGAAGGATAATATAATCATGATGAGTAAACTTTGCGAGAAGGAATATACACGCCTATGCAGTATCTTCACTTTCTAACGAGCAGCAGGATTTTGACAGGTGGACAAGTTCTAGTGTAATAAGGTATTAACGGAAACGAGCGAGGTTTTATCTTTTATTTCATTTTGATTGACAATATGACAATTATACTACGATACTATAAAATGACAGACAAAAATATAGATTCCGATTTGTCCTTCTTTGAAAACCAATTAATTGTGCCTAGTTTTGGTTGAGGCATTTTGCAGTCATTGCACTCTCCTATTAAGTTTGTAACCATCTGGTTGACTTTTTTGTTAATTTGTTAACAAGATTCTCAATTTGTTCAAAGGCATTAACAAATTTTTATCATACATTGAATGAAGTAAATCAATGCATTTTACTGCACGTTTTAGCGTGCACCTATAAAATGTGTGCTGCGTGCTAAATGCTTTCAAGCTCAACTCATATTAATGTATGGATGTACCATGTACCTATATAAAAACTCAAAATTTCAAAAATGATATTCACCGGATCTACATTTGACAACGAAGGCATAATAGACAGAATAGTCCCATTGGTTGCTTCTTCGACAAAAAACACAGAACAACTTTGGCTTTTAAGCTTGTTTGAATGATGACATTTTTTAATCGTATTTGAAGTCAAGTGACGTGATCCTACATTAAAAAAAGTTGAAGTTTAGCGTATACAAAATTGCATGAAACACATCTTGGTTTTTATGTGAGTGTAAAAAACAGTCATAAAAAGTAACCTACCGTAATTGAAGTTGTCATTTAGTGAGACTGAGATGTGTTTTTGCTGATTATTGTTTTGTAGGTGTGTTGGGAATTCCATATTTGGATGTTGTTCGAGTTCTCGCTGCCGTTATCTTACTCGGCAATGTCCAGTTTGTCGAGTCGCCCTCCTGCTTGGATGTAGATGTTGAGGTAAAGGTAAAGAAAACAATATAAACTGATTTATAATGCTATAATCCACTTTAATGAATCCTTACACATTATATCATGAAAAGTTTCAAAATCTGAGCAAAAGATAAAAGAAAGCAACACTGCTTGAAAATAAATGCATACATGCTAGCTAAAAGTGTATCGCCCTCTTCGATTTTCCATAATTGGTGTTCGTTGTTCTTTCTTCTTACTTTCTACAACATATAATGTTATACCTATGAAAGACTCTACAAAGTTTTTGGTTAACACTTTTGTTTATGAGCGTCGAAAACTCCATCCACGCAAAAAGAAAATAGTATATGTATTAGAAAGCCATGAGAATAAGCCGTCAACTTATGTATATAAGTAAAACTTTCAATGAATAATGTGCTTTTCTTTAAACCAAAGTCAATTCAGAAAAGAACAAAAATTATTGATTTAGTATTCCTAACCTGATTTAAAAAATATAGTAGTAAATCTTATCAGAAATCAGTAATTAAACAGGATTCCCTTTTATGGGTACTCCCGCTATGGCTTTATATTACATTCTTCCTGTAGCGTACCACAATACGTTGCACTTTTCTCACCGAGTTTTTTGTCAAGGTTTATGCATGCCATGCGTAAAAATGTGCAGTTGATAGTTTACTTACTTAGCTTTTATTGCATCATAAATTTACACTTAAGATATCAATCACTACTGTAACTTTAGTTGAATTTTTTGTACGGATTCCCTATTTCTAAATTATTTAACTGCTCTTTCATTGTGATTTATTTATCACATACTGGTTACCTATTTATTACAGGGTCAAGTGTTTATCTTACATTGAGGGTGCACTTGAAAAATGCATTGAGGGTGCAGTTTTATGATCACACAAAATTCGAATTTTATGAAAAAAATCTACAATTGTTTGATGGTGTTGTTTTATAGGGAGAAAAAGAACTTCAAGCAGCAGCGTCGCTGCTTGGTGTTTCCGAAACAGCTTTGCGACAAGGTCTCACAACTCGTACCCACAATGCGAGGAATCAGTTAGTGCGATCTCAGTGTGACGCTAATTTGTCAAACCTGACAAGAGACTCGTTGGCCAAGTCCTTGTACTGTAGGACAGTTGCCACGATTGTCAGGAGAGCGAACAGTCTGAAGAGGTTATGCTCTACCTCGGGTACCCTCAGCTCAGATTCAGCAGACTCTGCACAAAACCAAGCGGAAGTTGCCAGCCAGCATGCTTCCACAGTTGGAACCGCAGGGTCAAGAGCATCGAAATCGATGACTGCTTTAAACAACGCCGTACGGCATGCTACTGATGGGTTCATCGGAATATTAGACATGTTTGGCTTTGAAGATGTGAAGGTAAGTTTAATTCAATTATAAAGATAGGTAATTTAGGATATCACGTCCGAAATCCATAATATTAAAAATTTGTTTTTTAAACTTGCAGCCCAGTCACCTTGAACATCTTTGTATAAACTTATGTGCCGAAACAATGCAACATTTTTACAATACTCATGTCTTCAAAGCATGCATTGAGTCATGCAGGGATGAAGGAATCCAGTGTGACTGGGAGGTAGATTATGTGGATAATGTACCCTGTATAGACCTAATTTCCTCTCTGGTAAGTTCCACTTCTGTTGAAAATACTTTTTACGTTTTTATTCAAACAGTTATTACATCCATACAGTGTGTTACTGACATATCGTAATTATATGTTTAATTGATTTTTAGCGTACTGGTTTACTAAGCATGCTGGATGTAGAATGTTCGGTTCGTGGAACAGTCGAAAGTTACATACAAAAAGTTCGCACTCAGCATAAGCAGAACCCCCGACTATTAGAGACCAAATCCTCAGATTTCAGATCTTTTGCAATTCAACATTATGCCAGTAAAGTACAATATGATGCAACTGACTTCTTAGGTGAGTACATTTTTGGAGATCATTATCATAAATACATGTGCAATAGTTTTTGTTGGTGGAACAATTGACAACTCTCTGAATTCCGTTTTGACAGATACGAATCGAGATGTACTGGCCGATGATCTAGTAGCAGTATTTCACAAGCATCGTTGTAGTTTTGGATTTGCAAGTCATTTATTTTCTTCTGAACTGAAAATTCTTGGTGCAGGAGGTATGGAGCCTAGCCCACGAGGAATTTCTTTCAGAATATCTCCTACTTCTCACACAGAATTGTAAGTTTACTAATGTCTTTGGAGATGGGGCAATGTGATACAGAGAAATAAAAAAGTTCATTTTCGTTTTTTATAGACTTAATGGAGATGAGCCCGTCTCAACGCTTACTCAAGACTTTCACACAAGACTAGACAATCTTCTTCGTACTCTGGTGCATGCTAGACCTCACTTTATTCGATGCATCAAGATTAATAATAATGAACAGGCGGATTTGTTCGATCGACATACGGTTTCAAAGCAACTACGTGCCTTTCAAGTCCTGGAAACGGTGAATCTCATGGCGTATGGTTATCCCCACCGCATGCGATTTAAAGCCTTTAATGCCAGATACCGATCTTTGGCACTGCTTCATCAACTTTCAAGAACTGACGACAGAGCTGTGGAGGACTGTCAAGTAATATTGGAATGCTTTGAAAATTCAATTGATGGATGTAAACGAGAAAGTTTAGGGCACATATCGATTAGTTGGGCTGTAGGAAAACGACACATCTTTCTCAGGTAAGCACTAATACTTGAAATTTAAAGCCGTGCTATCCAAATTGATTTACAATAATGTATTCATTTGTTTTTTGTGTTTTCAGTGAGGGCGCACGCCAGCAACTTGAAGCTTTAAGAATGCAAACACAAAACCGGGCTGCGACGTTAATTCAATCTACCTGGCGTGGCTGGAGGTGTCGACGACGATGGCCAATCGTTCGACAAGGTCGTCTAATCCGACATCAGTCACAAACACCACCTCCTGTTCCACCTGTCCCCCCACCAAACTTTGTTCCTCCAATACCTGTCTCAATTGCTGCTCCAAAGTCAAACGGTTTAATGACCGCAAGGTCAACCACTCATCATGAATCAATGGGCCATGCCATTATTACTAGTACAAGTTTCCTAAACACAGTCAACCATCCCATGGCAAATATGAACAACCAGAATGGTGTTTCTAGAGGTCCAACATCAAGTTCCCTTCCACATTTTCAACAACAAGTCGTGTCACCCATACCTCCGAGTCATAATGATCAACATCATGCAAATGGGAAAGGTTTCAAAGTTGGTTTGGATGGACCACTTTCAAATGCTGCTCATGTAGAAAGTAACGTTCAACCAAGTATTCCAGTACCTGCACCTCGTTCTGGTGGTTTGGGGCAGCAGTTGCCCCCTCCGATCGGCAACTCAAATATTACTTCATCTAAAAGCATACCAAATATTGCTCCATCGAGAAGCAACAGCAATGCCTCTGGTGCAGCTATCAGCCCTGTATCAGGTGGCGATGGAAGCTGTAATAGCAGTAATAGTCCAGGAGGAGGCTTGGGATATTCAAATTCAAATCCCCCAGGCAGTGTTTGTAGCAGCAACAATGCAAGCACAGGCGGTGGAAGACCTAGACCTCAGCCAATAGCAGGAACGCCACCTCCAGATGTAATGGATAGATGTGACGCGAAGTTGGTCCAACAGACTTGTAATATGTTTGGACTGGATATGGTAATATTCACATTTGTGAAGCAAGCAAATGATCCATTGTAATCAAAATTTAGTTTCCGTTACACATAATTTATCTCTATTTTCAAACACAGGAACGTCCTCCGCCACTTCCTCCAAGTAGATCATACACAGTCGCCGGTAATACAAAGTTAGGTTATCCGCAGAAAAGAGTTATGAAAATGACTTTTCCAGGTAATTGTTTTATTTATATTCTTGTTGTTTTACACATAGGTATATCAATGCAAGACGATTTTAACTTTGTATTTAAACCCGCAACGAATTTTTGCATTTTAGATGAAAGTACAACTTCAGACATACGCTTATTGAAGGGAGAGAAAGTACTGGTGGTGGGAGCATCACCTCGCCGTGGCCATCTTATGGTTGAGCACAAAAACAGAACTATTCACGTACCGTTCCAGTATTTGGAATTGAAGACGACAGTGGCAGAGTAAAGTATTCCTTTGTTATGTAACCTGCAGAATGATTTTATTTGTAGTTTACCAAGCTGCTTAAACTTACTTTAGAAAACGTATGTAGCTTTAAATGTAACTTAAAATTATTCAATAATTAAGATAAAAAACATTCCGTTTTTGACCTAATTTTATGCGAATTCCATAGTATAAGCACACAAAAAGCTATATTTGCTATCCGATTTTCGGAAACAAAACCTTACTTTGCAATTAATTATTATCTATCATTCAGTTTCCTAAAATTACACAAACGATATATGTAAACAAATTGAAAATAGGTCGTGCCATTCTTTATTGGACTAAACAACACCGTTTTATGGTTTCTCTCAAGGATAACTGTATTGTACACATTACACATATAAATTATGCAATAAAACATTCAGCTCCTCATCTTACGCAATATTTGTAAGCAATGTCTTTGTTGCTTTGAGTTGTTGAAATAATTATTAACAATTTTCATTATTATGCGGCGTGTGTACATTTTGGAGTCACAAGATTCGTCATAGAATATTGCGAAGTGAAAACATTTCATCATTTCTAAATTGCTGAGAGTAATAGATAAATGTAATTTACAGTATAAATAAGATTGTACATCAAAACTTCAGGGAATATTGTATAAAGTATCAAATACTACAACAATATTAGATGATATTACAATAATTTGTCGTTCAATTACAAACTTAGTGCAAGTACTATACTTTAAAACTTGTTCAGTATGAAAGTTTATAATGTTTTATTTGTAAGATATGATATATGCTAGTTTACGGCAGCCAACAGCTCACTTCTAAATTAAATCGACAAAGAATATCAATCGCAACGACTTATGTAAACATTAGAAAAATAATATTTGTACTATATAATGGACTGTGTAGATTGTATTAGGTATATTATATGTCTTGAAATGTTAAAGCATTAAGTAAAAAACTCCGTGTTTCTCTTAAAAATCAAAAGAGTAATAATTTATGAAATGAACGTTCATTGAAACTTATCGGTTTCATTCTGCACACATGCTGTCGTCCTTCAAAAAACACAAAATCCTTTGGACTGTCATATTACAACATTTTGCATCCATCCGGCTTTTTGAGTTAGCCAATCGTCAGCACCTGCTCATGACTAGCTCGCCATTTTGTAAGGAGAACATGTACTAATATTGTGGCTTTATTTCGAGAATATTATGTATTATTTTTCCAGTTGTATTCTTCGAATGGAAAAACCCATGATGCGAATGATGAAAGGTTACAAATAGTAGTCTTTGATAATCCAACTATAAGAATAAATTGTTCACTGTTTACCGAAACGAACTCATTCCAATCGGAAAGTGATAATGACTTTTAGCAATGGATGTAATGGTTGCGATAAAACATTAAACATTATATAACGAGATTAAAAAGGCTACATGCAAAAGCAACCAGGTTTGCTGATAATAAACCTAAATCTAAGTATGTAGTCAACTTCACTACACTTTGTCTCTTCCGAGTATTGAGATGTTGTTGACATGAATTTTCAAAATATTGTTATGATCATGAAAACGAACTAGCATTTGTGTTGATTTGCCTGATTGCCTTTTCATGGCATCTAATGGAACACTGGAATAATTAGTCATTATTAGCCATACCAATTTTGTTGATAGTAGAATCCGACCTTTTGGATCACGTAATTCTGCATTTGTAGTCTTTCTGAGTATATTTGCGTAAATCCCTCTAATTAACAAGCTGTGTTTTTTAACTCAAAATCATGTCTCTATTTTTATAACCATAATATTTATTCGTTTAATACCAACTCTGAACCGTTTGTGTCTCTGTGATACTAAAATGGGGGACAAAGAAATGACATGGCGAAAGGAGAACTGCGCACATTATATTATATAATTTTCAGAAATCGTGAAGTAAATCGAATGTTCAACACAATCTACCACATATATTATTCGTAATGGGGGGGGTTTATGAATACGATGTAATAATCTACGCTGGTTGTTTTTTATCTTTTCAAAATCTCATGTTTTTCACAGGTATTCTGTTTTCAAACAACACATTTTGCAATTATTTTAGAACCAAGCTTGTTAAATTGGAGATCGATCCCATCTATTCCCATTCAGAATCTATGGTACATTATGTACATACGTTGAAATTTTGGTAGAGAGTTTCTGAAACGCCTAAACAAAAATAAGCACTTACTCTATTCACCAGATTTAATGTTACCCCATTTTCGTGGTTTTCTTTCTGCTTCTTTTATTTTTTCTGGTTTGTTAGAAATGAAAGCTTACATTTTATGCCTACTAATCAGTATCTGTCGGTCCGTCATACGTCACACTTTCCTTCAAATCTATACCTAGATTTTCCTTCAAACATAACAAGTCAAGTTTCTGCACAGCATACATCATACGCAATTTAAAGGTTATCCTCATTAGTTTGACCACAAATTCATGATTCAACGTGCATTAATAAATAAAATTTTACACAGCCAGATTTTTTAAAAGAATTTGTGAAAGCGCACTCAACAATGAAGCCTTTGGCTATCGCTGCTTTTCTTTTCTGCTAGCATTTTGATTTTCTAAAATCAGTTGATACTGCCGTTAAATGTTTAGGAACATCATAAATGAAAGGAGGAAATCTTGCGTCAATCCAATATATCAAGAAAGAATATTATATATTGTATTGTATGCATTATGCCTTTGTAAAGCCCAATATGTATGAATCAAACATCATGCTTTCATAAGTGGTCCTTGACAAGATTATCATTTTAGTGTGAGAGAAGAAAACGCTATTGAAATATCATAATAATGGGAATCGGGTAAAATATACACGTGTAATTTTCAATACACCACCACTAATGCTTTTTCCCCGAGTGGATATTATTTTGTCCCGATTTCTCTCTCCACTCATCTACATCCTGCTTTCATACACCAGATCCCAATGACAATATAATGTCCTCCAGCAAATCTATACTGCTGATAATAACACAAAAACAGGGATAGTTGCACAATAGAGCTATAGTATCCATCTACCTTCTGTCTCCTTGCATGAGTGCTACCGTTTTCTCTTATACATTTAGTCCTTTGACATGCAGTCAGCCAAAAATTTGAAGGAAAGTAAAACTGAATGTGTGAAGAAGCCCTGCATACTTAAAATCAAATCTTTCTATTTATTCATACGCCATCAATACCAAAAGCTATTCTACACGGTGAATAAACAGTGAAAAGAGTAGGTACGGAAAAGCATTTTATGCGTCGTACGCCAGCACATTTGCAAACTGTGTACTTGGCAGTAATGATAAGTATAATATTACGTGAAGGAAACAAGTAACCTATTTCTTCATCTTTTGCATCTCTCAATTCACCCTTTTCTTCTTTCCTACATAGTACTCGCTCTTTCTCTCTCCTCCGGTCCTGCTACAACTCCATTTTTCCTAGATTTTTGGGAAAAAGATTATCTTGAGTACAGAAAAAAGCTTTACTCAATTCCCAGTCACGTCTTTCCCAAAAATTGTATTATTCTCTGCCTTTCACTTGTCTATCTAGAGGTACTCAATATATCACGTAGGAAATCTAAATCCGTGCGCGATTATACACAGTCTTCAGGGAGAATGTAAAAGCAGAAGGAAAACAAGTAAAAACTGAGTTTTGTTATAACCAGAGAACGAGGAAATATGCACGAAATCTGAGAAAATATGCATGCAAATATGCACAAAAAATCGACAAAATA
>JAQIXX010007403.1:0-10887 GCA_034700605.1 Willowsia nigromaculata | reverse complement strand
GGGTGGTCATCATCATCATCACACGAAAAAATGAAACTCGCTATAGGGTAAATGAAAGCATTTAATCTCACCCTTAGCTTCAAAAGGACTGTAAATTTGTCATTGCCAATACGCTGACTGACTAAAATGCGATTAAAGCTCAGTTGTACTGGTTTCATTTTTCTGTGTAGGTGTTAAATTTCATTTTGCATTTGATTGCAACGGTGCATCAGAAAATAAGCGATAGACGAGCTTTAGCATTGAAAATGGTAAATTGTGTCAAATCAAATAATTTTGTCTAATCAGACTCGTCATTCGTTACCTTCAACTTAAGCGTTCTCAGCTTTACTTTTAAGGTGCACTATAATGAGATAATCTCATGTAGGATGCATACAGTATGCAATTTAACAAGCATCTTAGCGTAATACGCGTTACAAATCACATTACATGATTAGATGAGCAGGTACCATTTTAGTATGCATTCATGATCTTTAATAAACAGGAAATCGGGAAGTACGCAGTGTGTAAGTACATGGCGCAACAGTTGACTCTTCTTTTCTTGTAGGTGACAACGACAAGAGTAATCTCAAGATTATAGTATAGGTAGTATTAAACGATACATTCATAACTCCTGTTCAGAACTCCTGTTCAGAACTCATTTTTGCAATAATTATCATAAGCTAAGTAATAAGATCGAAGATTGTTTCTTGTTTTTCTTCTGAATGATTATAAAAAGTTTACAAGTGGTAAATCAGAAATAAAAATGATATAAAATCGTAGGCAGAGAAAATAAACTTTATTCAAAAGGTAATATGAATACTTTTGGACCATTCAAATAGCGCGTGTGCATTACAATTACTATGAGTATGAGCAGTGATGCTGGCTAACCATAGCACAAGTCACCAATTCACTATACAACTACCTACACAGTTTTTGAAGTCATTTTCCGTTTGAGAGTGGCACTTTATAATTACTAAATTAAAATACTGATATATATGTATCAAATGTTCAATTTATTTGATATTTATCTTATGGAGTGTAGTGTCAAATCTTCTCTTTAGTAGAATTTAAACTTGAGATCTCGTTTAAACTATATATGATATCAAATATTATGTATGTAGGTATACTGTATAAATGCCCTGGCCCAGGTTACAGACAATGCTGCATGTGAAAGCTATAATTTGCTATAGAGCCGTGGGTCAAGATGTATTGATGGTTGAATCAGATATGAAAATGAAACAATAAAAAACGCTTCTAAATTAAAATTTAAGCAACCATTGTTTCATTAAAATTAATGTTCATTTCACAGATTTAATTGTTTAAGAACGAACTCTACGCTACGCAGCGTACAGTAGCGTTCAGTGGAGGTATTAACATTAACTAAATGCCTTTGCTTTAAAGTCCAGGCTAATAAATAAGCGTCTGTACATATTTTCAATATGCTCTGATTTAAATCATATAATTTGCATAAAAATGCAATAATAACATTGATGGTAGTAACAGTATATGTGAAAATATACCAACTTAATTGTAGCGTATATAGTGGAGGTTAGATCTACATTCAGCAATACTTGACACAGTCAAGTTGACTGTGGTGAATTGTAAATAGTTACTAAATGCTTAATAAATTTCCTGTCAAAAGGTGCGGGTGTTTGATTCAGTGGAATATTGATAAAAATCTAGTCTCATAGCGTTGCATGCAAGATGGATTTGTACTGTATTCTTATGTAAGCATCTGGAATCTAGTGCAAGTTTGCGCATTTTTAGTCTTGAACTTTTCCATGATTTCATATTTTTCCCACAATATGACATAATCATGAATGGCGCATGCCTCACAGGTGGTTTTCCTCTTTAAAGCTGGCATGTGGCATGACTATTAGACTTAACCAACTTTGAGCCTATTACGAGTACATAATGCACATAAATTGAGTATGTCTTCGTATGAAACCTAATTAGCTTTAGTGATAATCCGATAATAACCATTTGTAAGAGTATCAATACTACACATACTTTACATGTACTTTGGTGTAAATAAACAAAGCGTTTTACTGTACAATCTTGTTTTATAACCTGACCATTATTAAAACTACCTATTTATAATGCATAGAGCACATTACATTTCTTTCAAAATACAAACATTCTCCAAACTCTGCACAGCTTGGTAATAATACATTCAACATTGCAAAACCGCAAATTATATCCGATGGTTCATCAGAAAGTTTATTACATTACTCTAACCTCTAACTACATTAATAATCTTGATAATTCCTCGTACTTGTTTAGATTTTAGATCGTATTACTCATAAATGTGTCATCATATCAGTCATCTGCTGGTCAGCACAAACTAAGCGTATATAATTAAAGTGTTTGTAAGATAAGAAAAACTCCCACTCAAAAATTTAGCAAACTTATTAGAAATAGAAATTCCCGTATACACCTTCCTAATAGTTTTTAATAAATAAAACAAAACTGAAACAAACACATAATTGTTGGTTATTACGAAGAATTTTATTGCTTTATTTTTTGGAAATTGACTGCTTTGTTTTATGATATTTGTTTTGTCACAACATAATAAAACATGGAATCGCCAAATCATGAAATCTCATTTACTATTTTGACGCTAAAAATTCAACAATACTTACTTACAAAGACGTATTCATCTTATAAGAATTGGAAATGGATAATAAAATCATAATTAAGCCATAAAAGCGATAAAGAGTTTTTAAAAAGAGGTGTGAACTTTGCATTTTCATGCATGATCTTTTCACATGTTTCATTTTGTTTCTCCTACATTGTAAAACGTCACTTTTATGTACAAATGCATATCTAAAATCGTAAGTAAAAGATTCAAACTGCGATATGATGGCAAAGGTTGAATGTATCATGCATACAATATCTACTCAATTCTTGCCATCAAAGTCTAACTACCTAAACTGTAGTTAGTTAAATTATATTATGGTGCCCGACTGGATTATTGATTACATAATAAACTCCAGGTTCACACAGAGTTTGATATTGATGTCACTATCGGTGCTCCCATGAAGTGGTAGAATTAAGCTTATACATTATTCGTAGATTGAAAACCGCGTCGGGATTATGAGAGTAAGCGTCACCCACCTTATAGAGCTTCTGAAAATTAGAAGAATAATATTTGAACTAAACTTGTACGAAAATTTGGTTAGTGGGTGTAGACGTGAGTGCTGAAGTGTTGACAGTTGACACACAAATTCAAATTCACTGTATTTTTCAATACTTACGGAAATATTGCTCTAAAAGTAGTTCTTAATGAAACAAAGTATTATAGAAACGCATGCAACTCTATCACGTACAAATGAATCAATGCAATAATTTAATATTCTGTAGTAGTCGTGGGCATGAGAAGTGCAGTGATAATGATATACATCATGTAATATCAGTAATATCATCATGATTATAATATGCAATGTTATGAGTGTGCTTGATCGTTCAATGCAATCTTTTATTGGTCTCTTCCGGCAATTTCATAGAGGCCTTTGTTTTTCAACATATTTATGACAAAAAAGCCGCAACTGCAGAAGCGAACAGTTTACTCGTCTAGTCCCAATCCCAAAAACATAATGAATATAAAAAGGGTAGGACTTATCAAACTACTCCCATTTACAATGAGACTTGAATAATAAAATAAGTCACAAAAAAGGATGAAAAATATTAAAATATTATTACTATTGCATTCTGAACTTAATGCATTTTATTGGATTTTCAGGGAGTGGGTTCGCAAATCGCAGTAAGTTAAAATGGGTGATTACGTACAACTGTCATATAGCTGCCATCCTCTGGGCTACATATGTTACAGGCATGTCCGTCATATGTGATATGATAAGGAAGAAAATGATCTAGCAAGCAGTATCCACGAAGAAAAAAAATAGTTCGTTTTCGATCTTTCCTTCTCTCTAACATCTTATGTGAAAGGAGACCTATATAATTGTATACATTTAATGAGAATAGAGTAATAATCTGCTTTTTCAAATTCCTTTTGTTTTTATCACACTTACTTACGATGATGACATTTTGCCGTGTGTAGACTATACCTGTGGATAAAGCTGATTCAAATACTAATGAGTCGATAAAAAGTTTTTTTCAGTTTTCGTTGTTTCAGTCTCGTTAAGTAGGTTGTTAAATATTTTTACTTAACCGTTTTTGCAAGTTCTCACTGCGATGCCAATTCGCTAATTTTTTCATTTGTTGCGTGTTGCATCCTTTTGTCCTAAATTGAATGCTTGCTCTAGTGTTAAAAATGCTTATCACCTACACTTTTTTGTATAGTAGGAACTCGAAGCAGTTCGAAAAAGATAATGACTGTTGACAAGCAATTTGTTTTTGTTGTTCATCATTATACGTTACACAACAGCCAAATAATAAATTTCGTTGCTTGCACTTCCACAACGCATAATAATCTAATATTAAATGATGATGAGTATCAGTAGAATGCAATTTCGCGACCAAAAAATCAATCAGTATAAGTTGAGCTATTAAAAGTAAAAAAGGCTTTACAGCATTCTACATGTCTGCATCAATTTGTCTTTCCAAAATTCATACTTTGTTCTGTGTTCACACTTACATTAGTGCTTCATTAATTATTTTCGAGCACGAAAATTGACTGAGCAAAATTTTAATGTTGGAAGTTGGTGCAACTCTGAATGTTTTGAATCAGTATTCAACATACATAGTACGAGAACTGTCAATTAAATTTTCAATTCACGTAAGTAATACATAATGCATTGAAGCCTCAATAAACGACGATGATGATGATGATAACATACATAACCTGTCTGTTTTTGACAAATAATAGCCAGAAAAATGCACATCGGAAATACAAGTAATTTTGATGGGGCTGAGTCGAGTTAACTTTACTGTACGTGAATGAGTGCAAAAATTGTGTACCCTTAGAAGTCTACAAATAAAGTGTAATTGTTACTGTAACCGCTGAATTCTTGATTTCTTATTTGTAACCGTAATTTCTAAACTATCAGAATGCAAATTTTGATTGTGCTTTAAGACAAACTACAATCAAAAGATGCATAATAAAATATGAGAAGAGGTAACTGGGTGCATCATGTCATCAATTGGATCCATCCAGTTGTACGTTCTTCAAGCGGTGGATAGAAGAATAATTTGAAAGCATTTTATTACAATTAGGTACACACGTCAATTTATCTATTAAACATACATATTAGCCTCATCTACCATCCCCATACTTGATCTGTGGTTGTCTATGGACTTCCGGATATCTTCTGCAAATGCCCTTATTTTTTTGCTGTCCGCATTTTTAACAACTGCACCAAGTTCCTGTAATAACTAGCACCAAAGATGACCATAGTTCAAGCAAAGCAGCACCAATATATCACACTGATGATGATGGGTCCTCACAAAAATAATACAATTGTTATTGGGCGAATCTAAAAGCTATATAATATGAGGACGATGATATGCCCACTGGTTATCATATTGCCCCGTCTTTGTCAAACCTTTTATGTACAATGCAATTTTATGTACCTGTCATGCAACTACAGTAATATAAGACAAACAGCCTTTTCGTATCTTGTTTGTATTCTAGTGTTGACTAGCTTTTACAGAAAAATAAATACTAATGAATTGACCTGTCGTGGACTATGCCAGTCAATGAACATGTATGGAGCTGCATTGAAAAGTACCACCACAAGTCCTCTGCCCACAAACCAAGCCAATCAAACCACCACCACCACCACAGAAATATGCGTATTTGACATAACATAACTCTCGTATAGATCGGAGGAATGTATCAATTTATGTGTTATCTTTATTGGTTATAATATATTGGTATAAAACATTCTTCATCTCTAATGATAAAATTTATGGATGACCCCAGGCCCCTAGTATTTTAACCTAATCGACCATAAAGCTCTAATGTGGAGAGCCGGAGCTCTATATGTGGTCAGTAAGTCATCCTTTGCAACAGAAGAACGAAAAGTGAACTCATAAATACAAATATATATTATTATGCAACCTAAATACGACTACTAAATAAATGTAATAAATGCTGTATACATTGAAATCGAAACTACACCTAATTACAACAACTAGCGTTGATAGAAAAATAAAAATGTAAACAAAATAACTTATAAAAAGTCTATGTGTGCGTCTTCTATTTAACACGAAATCAATCTGTTTATGCAACTGAAGCCTACGTTGAAAGCGAAATGAGAATTCAGTGGGGATCCACGCGTGGATTATTATGTAACAACCTGTACAAACAGACTTGGTTTTTTCTGTGTCCTTTAAAGAGGACACCAACTAAATGCACCAAAAAAACCAGCCGAATGCATCCATTCATTGACTCGTCTTGTTTTTCGTTTTTTTCTCTTCTTCTGGCAGACTAAGAAAAACAAAAAACGGAAATGATTTGATAATCTTTTATAAGCACTCATGGTGGCGATAATAAAATAGTAGGCAAGGGTGGTAGGGATCTAATTATTATTGGTCGCATGAATCTTTACAAAACATATCAGATTTCCCAGCTATCGCAATCAATTTATAATTGTATACAAGGCAAGTTTTTTTTTTGTTTTGTTGTTTCTGTTGCCCTCACCGGTGACTGCCTTGACTATTTAATATTTGAAGCACTTTTTAAAATATTCAGTCATTCAAAGAATTGGAGTACTTTTTCCGCGTACTTACAAAGGATGATTTCATCCATAAATCAGTAAATCATACAAAAACAAAGAATCATTATAGTTGACAGTGTAGCAATATTGAATGCAACAAAGTGTTTTCCTTTACAGCTCTTTGTTATGCAATGCCCTATCTAATCACTTCACACACTGGAATATAGACATAAAAAGTAACTAAATAATCGACGCAAAATGAATCTTTGACATAAATCGACAAGCAATGATGTTGTGGAAAGCGAATGGCACAAATTCGTGATTTTGGTTGATGCTTTTTTGTTGTTGTAGATTAGTCCATTATTGATTATAGTTGTCTGTCATGCACCTCGTCATATGCTTATGTTATATACGATAAAAGAAAATTATTAAAAATCAATTCGCATATCTTCTCCCTTGTTGAAATTTTTTGAATGAATTATTTAATTGTTGTTTTTAACTAATGCTTGAGTTATAATAAAATTCGAACCAACAGCAATAATCAGGTTTTTGGGGCTGATCCTTTTTCTGAAAATGATTATACCCTCTGTAGTTCACACACAGCCACATCTTCGATCAGCAACATATCTATTCTTAATATTTGTGTAAGATCATTTACTTGAGAAAAAATGATCAAGAGTCAACCCCTCCTCATTTATTATTAAGCTATTTGATGATGTTGTTGATGATGATGGGAAGCTTGAATCACATAATAAATTACTCTACTCTTGCGTATTTATTGTGCCATTCTTCTTGGAAATGAAAAGAACATCTTCAACTTTAATTTACACTAACTATTCCATTGTCGTGCTACTGGCAGCCTCATAATCATGACGCTGATGAGTCTGATGATAGGTATTTACCGATTTCGAAATTTATTTAAAGACTTTGCCTACTTTTATCGTTCTTCTTTACACGAATCATGCACGCATTTCTGAAGAAGTTTTCAAAAACAGAGGGCAAAATAGATTATTATGTAGCTCTCACAATTATTCATGTCAGTCAGTCCTCAGGGTATATGCTCATGATATTATGTGGAGTATGTTTCTTCTATGACTGTGTGTCCCCGTAGGTGAAGACCACAAATTCAAGAATACCAACCGACATCACGTAGGTAAGCAGAAAGCATTTCTGAAGATACCTAATCCACATTTCATATTACAATTACGAATATGCACTTTATATGCAGTACGTGATTTGCACAGGAAATTTTGCCACGTGCTTTTTGAGAAATGAAAACTCAAAATCTATGGACATATATTGTGGTACTTTTATGAATGGCAACTTTTTTAGAATTAATTTTTTTCTTCAATTTTTGCTAAGTATGAACAAATCATCTGAAAAATTCACAGAAATGGGTACTCCTTATTACATTTGAAAAAATATCGATTCGATGTAAACCCCAATTGCAACAATAAATCAGATAATTAGATCTTGCCTTATCGCCATTCGACACTTTAGAATCAGGCCCAATTCATTTTAGCTAGGAGATATGGATTTTTGGAGAAATGTGTATAATATTGAGTGCACTTCCGTTCCTCGCTTCCCGACAAGCAACGTGTGCGCCTCGCTGTCAATAGATCACAGAAAATGTGTGTTCTTTGTCTTGCATTAATTGAACTTGCTTTGCCGAACTGCATGCAAGTCAGCAAATGACATGACGCCGTGCGTGGTAGTGGTGGCGCATTCTGGCACACATTTTAAAAGTTGTTGTGGTATACGCTCTGCATGCATTTTAAGTGCACAACCTAAATAAAGGAAGCCGGCTTAGGTACACAGTTTACGCAGAGAGCTGCATTTCTGCACAAATTCTCATCTCATATAGCACCTTCCTCGTTGCAACGTGGATTGTGGATCTACCGAAAACACGTTCTTTCCCTATTGTAGCCTTATTAACACTATATAGGCTATAAAGAGACAAAGAGAATCATCGTCGTATTTTTTAAGGAGGAAACCGAGTTTGCTTGATTGGCCTGATATGATGAGGATGATGTTCATCATCCTATAATGATATATAACGAACCGTGTAAACACATAATAATAATATTATACAGGTGGGGTACTTATTTTTTTCTCTCCTTGCATGTGCATAACGCATTTACCTGTTGCACTGCTACCGCCACTGCCTACGTAAACTACGCATGGTTTCAATTTTTTTTGCAGAGGGTACATCACCCTCCATAACCATTAACCATTCATTCATTCACATTACATAACGTGCCCATTTATGATCATTTTCCCCTTATCTTTTTGCTTATATGATTATTGTGTCGTCGTTGTTGTTATTGGGTATGATATAATTGTTGCGTTCCCTTTTTATCAGCAATTGTCCCAGAACGTTATATAACAAAATAATGTAGTAACAATATTACGGAGACGAGTTATGTTGAAGATAGCAAAACTGTAACGAGTATTGTGTGTGCTATTGGTGGCACCTATCACATTTGTCATCGCTTGCATCTATAATATACCGATGCATCCCTGTATATGTACATTTGCCTATATCATCCCTCCATTTGTAGCAAAACGGTCACCGTTATATAATGGCAGTTAGTGCATGGAATAGTCAGAGTCTTTGTTTACGACATTTTTTTCTATTGGCTTCTACAGATTTCGATGTATATGCACTGTGTACTACTGATTGTTGTCCCAATCCAAACTGCAAGAATAGCAATAGTAAATAGTAACGAAGTAATATTTTTATTAATCATAACAATAGTCTCATAACATGCTTAATGATATTTGCTTCAATTTGGGGATCACCGGCAGCCACTTATATAAACCTGTGAAGCGATCTCGATAACCAAGTCAGTTCGCTTCATATCATCATCGAACGATCTTCAGAGAGCAGCAAGCATTTTCAAAAACTATCAACTTAGTTTTTGGAAATTTTCGAACTTCAAAAGAAACCGTTTCTGTGATTTGTTATTACTTTATCAAATACTACAGAATATCAGCAAAGTTACGTCAAAATGGCGAAGCTTTCTGGAAGTGTTGCCCTTGTTGCTTTGGGCTTGGGATTCCTTAGCCTTGTCGTAAGTTGACTTGAAATACAAAAATTAAAAGCTTCATTTGTTTCAAATACTTAATTTAGGATGTGAAGAACTTCAGGATAGTGTGATTAACTTGTGATTTGTGCGAAAAGATTGTTAGCAAAGTGACTTGATAGAGAGTTGAGATACAAGTACATTTCAGTTTTTTCGGGGGAAAGAGAGACTTTTAGATTGATTTGGGATTATTTTACTCAAATATAGAATATCGGAGAATAAAGTGACTAATTAGGGATGAGAGTCATCCGAAATCATTGAATAATCATACAACATAATATACTCTTATGTTTTAGGATGCCGGAGGTCTTTTCTTTTCAAGATCTGGTCATGGCGGCGGTGGCGGTGGTGGCTGGGGATTGCCAGCTGGCGGTTACGGTGGCGGCTGGGGTGGTTGGGTCCAGGAAGGATGGGCACCCCCAAAAGTGATTGAACATCACAGACACGTCTACAAAGTGCACAATCATGATCATCATGAGCACAAGGTATCCGTAAGTATATGAATATGGAAAGATAGATTCCCCAGGGATTTATTGTTTCTTAAAAGTACTGCATGCAAAAGACCTTACATTAGAGAAAATCACTAATTAGTGCATTTATGCATTTCCAGGTTTTGGATCATGACCATCATCAACACAAGGTTCACGAATACAACCAGGTAAACTATAAGAATTCATCAAAAATGTTTTTCTCTGTGATATTCGCATTACTAAAGAGGCATTAATTTTACTTTTTCACAGCACAAGAAGATCGTCAACCGCGACCACATCCACAAGCATCATCTTCACATCCACAATGTTCACAAGCACTTGCTCAACCGTCACAGAATTCATCAAGTAATGCACATTATGTCTATCAATCAAAGCAACCTTTACAGCCAGCGTCTTGGTTTTCTCCCAAAATGTCTAGCTAATTTGTTTTGTCTAATCTCTTCCCTTGCAGCACAACATCCACAAGCACAACTTGCACCTTACCCACGTGCTCGAGCCAGTCATCCACACCTACCACCAAACCCAACACAAAGTTCATCCTTACGTCCGCGACGAGCATAAGGTCATCCCTCACCACGAGACCGTTTACAAGCAACAAGAACACCACGTCAAGAGCCCACCAGTTGTCGTTGAACACAAGGGATGGGAAGCTCCAGCTCCAGCTCAACCTGGATGGGGATGGGAAGGTGCCCCAGTTGCTCCAGTTGCAGA
>JAQIXX010007402.1:0-10888 GCA_034700605.1 Willowsia nigromaculata | reverse complement strand
AAAACCTTGCCAAAATCTTGCGCTCAAAGCCTCCGTTTTAAAAGTATATGCTAAGCAATGATAATTAAATAGGCTTTTTAATTTCTTTGGATGCTCCACCGTTATGATAAATATCTTTGCAATACGATGTCTTTGACTCTGAAAACAAAATTTTTGGACATACTACACGCTTAACGGGTACATAGTTTATATCTAGGCATGTTTTAAAGTTTCCTCCAATACAAACTAAGGCTTAAGATCTGCTGAGCAACGAACGTACCAATACAAATTGTTTAAACCAGAGTATGACAAAGTTCATGCGCCCGCAAAAATATAGTTGACACTTTTTGTTAGGAAGTCTTGTATTTGATATCCAATTGATGAATATTCTCTATTAATACGAATCGATATTGGTTGTAAAAACGCAATATTAGAGTTCGAATTGTGTTTAAGATAACTTGAAAGAATGAGTACAGCAGACAATCTTTAATGTTTTATGTAATGGCGTGATTAATATTGGAAGCCATTCAAGAGGAAATATTCTAAAATGCTTCCTGCTTTTAAGAAAATTTACAAAATCTGTTCTCAAATTTTAGATTGGTAAGGAAACAACGAGAAAACACGAACGTTTTAAAAGTTCATTATCATCAAATTCCTGAGTACGCTAAACGCTAAATGCAAGTTTGCCCAAAACAGTTTGTAAATACTAAGTATGAAATACTATGCGCTGCTTTCATGCCCTGCTGTTTGCTTTATATTTTGTTTGATAGTTTGGAAATGTGCCAAAACTTAATCACAATAAGAGAATAGCCCATTGTCCTAGTGACTTTTGAACTAAAAAAGTCAAAATAAAGACCTGAACCTACTAGTTAGTTTTATGAAAAAATATTTGAATTTAAAAAAATTTGACTTATGTTCTGAATATTTTTCATAAATATATCCGATTGTCTTTCAAGTGTAAAAGCAGTAAACCTAGTAAGCATTACAAATATGGTTTGCACGTTTCCTTGCACATCGGGTGGCTTCAGTGACATGTCGGATTTGACTGTTGTCGAGAAACTGGAACTGCTGTGTAGAAAGTTGCGCACCCCAATGCAGCTGTAAAATTATTTCGTCTTTTAATGGGATTCAGATGTACATTTCCATGAAAGTAAGCACATACTGACGAATTTAAGTACTGCTCTTTGCCGACAAATGCATACTTGGAAATTACTATCGGTCCTGTTTTTAACGTATATATCTACCTACATAATGAAGTACTTCTTGACATTTTCCCATTCAAATGTTTTCCACACTGGCTAGGTTGTTTTCAAATACCAATTCGTTATATTAGCTAGTTGAGGATAAACACATGATCCAGAATGTTTTATCTTTCGCCATAGATTTACTCAGAAACTCCGATATTAAAGAAATCTCGATTCAACAAAAACGGCTTGGGGTAAAGTTTCCTCGATTTGTATGTTGAAGGTTTCCAAATGAGATATTGTAAGGTCGCTGACAATTGACTTGTGCAAAATTTTGCTGAATATTTTTTAGAAAAGCGCAAAAAATCCTTAATCTTGTGAATACAGTGAGCTTGTCCTTCAAAAGTCCAATGTGCCATTCGTAAGGTATCGGCTGGCGTGGGGCCTTTTCTCATTTTATTTCCCGTAATAGACTTTAGATGCGGGTTCCCGATAAAATTTTTAACAACCTTTACTTTATATCAGATTCAACAATTTTGTCAACTGATGTTTTTCGTCAATTGTTACAATTCGTAATGCTGATTTTGAATATGTTTCACCAATTTCTAAAAACACTGTTAAGATGTAATGTGACAAGAATGATATGAGATTTCCCTTGGTATATCAACCAGAAACTTCCATTAAACTTTATGCTTTCACAATTTTCACTAAAGTATGTTCCAAGCGTAACAATTCAACAAAGTATCATTACTTTCCTGTTCGCAAAACGAGAAAAAATTTACACAATTGAAGAATTTACAATCTTATTAATACGGAACCCTTTTGTTCTTTTTTAAAAGCAAATGCAAACCCACTATCTGTTTGGAAAATACCCAACAAAACCCAAAATATACATAATAGCTCATTGTACTCACTTGCTGAGCTCAGTTTACACCTCTTGGTGAAGTATAAGAAAATATGGAAATGTTTCCTAATGTCACTCAAATATAAACTAACTTATTAATTCTATGCAAGAACCGTCCATTCTAATTCTTTCTTGTTTTTTATAGTTTTTGAAATACGCAGATGTACAGACTTATAAATTCCCAAATGTTTAGGCTAGGAAAACGTTATCCCACCGTGAAAATGATTAAGGCTGTACCAGCTCACACAGCAATTTTCGTAATGTGTATCCACATTCAAAAAATTTACAACTACGTAAATGCTGCAGTTTATGTGATGAAATGTTATGTTTTCATGGCGGACTATTTTAAAGCCAAAAACAGATAGCCTCCATTTTCATATAGAAGACATCAACCTGCACAAATGCTAAGGTTTTCGTTAAAGTTGTAGGTTATGTAACTCTGTTCACATCCCAATATCCTTCAGCATCCCCAAATCTCCCAAGAAACTAGCATTTTCATTTAGTTTACGCTGGGTCGTTAGCACTGAAATCAGCAATTTTTTATTATTGTGGTTTGTCATGTAACCTAACCTAACCCAAATTTGGTGACAAACTGCCTTTCTAACAACATTTATAAATACTTAGGTTATGCTAGGGTAGCCGGACCAATGGTGTAACATATGACTCGTAGTGATTGGTAAAAGAGTAATTTTGAGTTTGTATTGAACAGAAGAGTGATTGATTGGTTGGTGAGTGGCTAAAAATTTTAATTTGAGTGATTGGAGTGATTCATGAATGATTACGGAATTTTAATGGTGGGTGAATGGTTATTTTGTTGTAAGGCTTTCGAATTATTTTCGAACAAAATATTTCGAATTGTGCATATATTTAAGTCAACTGCATAAAACATCAATAAATTTGTATTTTTTTCGATTTTACATGGTTAACATGAATTTCGGTAGAAAGTTTTGCATAGAAAACGCACGAGTGATGGCTTTACAAATGTGAGGAATTAAAAATGATTTTCGTTTGTGTGCAACTTATATGTTAAATTTACAATTATGATTACAACTAACATGTCATAAAAACCAATATTTTGCATTACCATTCCATTTATATAATAAGGCACTTTTATTTTAATATGGAATTTATTAGTTTTTTAAATGTGAGATTACCGGAATTTGAATATGAATTAATATATGATCATAAACAGACAAAAGGCGTGTATTTGATGCATCCAGTATCATACTAAAATTTTAAGCATTAAAATCTCCTAAGCTACCATTAGATATTAAAAGCAATTCAATTATATTCAGGTTCTTTATTTTGCCTAAAATACATATAATGCTAACTCTGGATCTAGTAATTTGCCAAAATACTCAAATATAACGAAATATTATTAGTAGGTTATTTATTAACGGACACGCATATTATGTTGCATAACGTTTCAAAATAAAGCATTGAAGCAAACTTTCCACCGTTTCTTAAATAATAATACATTGTAACATCATGTAATGGGTACACACACAAATAGCTATTCTAAAACAGCAACAAATTCACTGTTTGTTCCAAGTTATAATTTAATAAACTCAAGGATATTGACTGATCATAGTAGGTGCTATAGCCCATATAAACTTTCAATGGTTTCATTGACTTTATGCACCGTCGATAATACTTCTTCTTCAGGATTGATTTCATTCTTTGCGCCTCGTAAATTGTATTTTTAGAGGAAGCAAACACATGCCCCTTCCCATTTCCTTCAGCTTCAATTATAAAAATGGCAGTGTCTACAATTAAAACCAACAACATAAATCTTAGAGGAAGCATAAGAGCCCCGTACATTTCTACAAGGGTATACAAGCTCACGATAGAAACAAAAACTATTAAAAACGTAGATGCTGGGTTCAAAACATGCTGATGTATACAATTGTATGCCGACACAAAAACCTGAATTTCTTGCCAAACTCTAATAGCCTGATTGAAACCTTTCTCTGTAGAGTCACACATATACACTTTGAAAATGTAGCAGTAACTTGAGAAACAAACGCAAGGAGACAGTCCAAAACAGACAATCTCCATTCCTATATTTCCAATTGTGAACGCCAGAATCCACGCACCTAAAAATGCATTTAGAAACTTGACGACGTAGGCTAGTGCACTAGAAATTGGAATCCAGGCTTGGTTTCCTGGGAAACATTCGGCTAAAATCACATATCCAATGTTGATTGGTAGACAGGTGTTTTTTAAGAGGTAAAACCATACGGCAATTGGAACAACAGGAACTGAGCATGTGGCAAGAATATTTATAAGTCGGAACCACTTTAAGAGTCCTGACCTCATTTCGGATACGTTAAGACGCCATACTGCAAAATTAATCAAAATCAATTAGCTTTTGAGATGCAAAACATTTGAATTATTTATACCTTTGTAGCGTTCCTCAAAATCTAGCATTGAGTTAAACAGCGTTGCTAATTCTTTTCGTCTCTGAAATATACCAATCACAATAGGCAAGTGAATGGTCATGGAACATATAGCGAATATTGTTACAACCAAGTTAGCTAAGGAGAGTCTACTATAGTAAAGGGATAAGTTGATGCATGCCGCCGTTAGGTAGAGAATTGCAAAGAAAAATTTTAAGAGATAATAGTTTTCCTGTATGGTGGACACACCAATTCTGTTTTTGTTTGGATGCACAAAATGTAAAGTTGTAGTAAGTTTTCTACAAAGTTTGACAAAAAGAAGCAGGGATCCTATGTTGCTAAGTATTAAGTACATTTTAAGCGGAGATTTTGTGAAATATTTGGTTCTTAATAAGTTGAATTCAAGCAAGAAATGAAAAATAAGAAACGTTCCTTTCTGCTGACCAAATTAAGAAGACATTCCAGCAAAATTTCCTTTTTACTGATACACAAACGGAATTGGTATTCTGTCTTGACTACAATGAGTCGGGTTATAAATAGAGGTGGTATTATGCTGCATATTAAATCATTTGGCTATTAAACTATTCAGTATATGCGGTAATTTTCTGCCTTTCTAGCTGATTGAAAGCAAGTGTTTTATGAGAATTGATTACACGTGCCACATAAAAGGGTATACGAACTCCAAATCAGCATTCCAAATCTGGATAGACTGTCTAGGATTAAACGAGAGCGCGTGTATTTTATCAACAAATCTAGATTGCCAGATAGTCTTACGTGACTGTAGCTGGCTCCAAGTGATGGTCTAATCTTTTAGCAGGCGTTAATGTTTTATAATTTTAGGTGTCTACCTTTCTCTGTCGCCTCAAATTTCTGTAGCTTACGTGCGCCAATTTTTTAGATACACTAAATAATAATATTCTTTTGTTTTTTGGGATTTTGAGATATTTGCTGCTGTATACACGTGGACATTTATATACTTGACATGTATGCACGAAGGTGGAAAGTCTTAGGCGGCTTGACACAACAAAAAGTTTAAAAAAATTTTATCATTTAAATCAAATGTGGACATAGAACCAGTGATCATTAATCCTTTATTTGCTAATGTTTAACCAGAATTCTGAGAGCGTGGCAGAAACACACAATAAGGCATTAATTTTCAATTTGACTTTTTCAATTGGCACATTACCAAACCTAAAAACCGAGAGCGTTTTTGCGATCAAGTATATGTCAAAGCAGTACATATAATTTCGCCTATACGTTTACAATTTTGCAACACTTTTTCTTAAACAACTTTTGCATAAACTTTTAAGTGAAATTTAGTGCTATATTACGTGCCAAAGTAATTGTCGGGAAAAACTCTGTAATTTGATGATAATTAAGCTGAACAATTGCATTCAATTCTTACAACAATATTGTATTTTTTGATTTATTGTGTGATGAGCTTGTATGAGATTTTACTCGCCGTGTGTGAACAGGGAATACAAGTATACTCATCAATAAAACTGGTTCATCAATAAAAACGGTAGCAATCACTGTGATCTGTGCGTTTTCCAAATAAGCATAAACCAATAAGTTATAAATAGGACATAGTGACTGGCTGTGTTAATTCATTTTTATAGGTTTATACTTTTTGACTTTGGTAAAATATTTAAGAAATTAAGCTCGACAGAATATTAGAAAATATTGAAATGTACTTGTTTGATTTTTTATATGTACACAGCAAAACCAATTTCACAACTATTAAGACACTTCAATGCTTTTATTATGCATCCGCATTACATGGAATTTTCACATAATCAAAACGCCACTTTTTTATACAATTGATATCAGTCGTAAAAAAGGAGTATTAAAGCTCAGTTTCTACTTTAAAACTACTTGAAAGGAATGGAGTGAGGACGGAAGAAAATTATTTAGGCATAATATGTACTACGTTGGGTGAGATTCAAGAGGACACATGCAAACAAATGTTTTCACAATATCAAAATACACTAGTACACAAGACATGGAAAGGTTACAGAAAAGTTATTTCATTTTGAAACTGATAACATGCTGCCTGCTTTTAGGAAAAATTACAAGGAGGATCATCAGATTTTACTTTTGCAAGGCGCCAAGGAAACACGAACAATAGAAATTAAAAAGCATATTGTGCTCGTTTCCTTGCATTTGAAACAAATGAAATCTAATTCTTGCAGCGGCGATATTATAAGTATTCACAAAGCAACATTAAATTATTTCTTCATACATTTACTCCAATGGAAATAACCATCCGAATCCATAAACTGTAAATGAATTCTGAAGTAATTGAAATGGTGTTAAGGCTATCCAGAACTACGTGTAACACAAACATTACGAAATTTGAAAAGTTTAATTGAGAAGTTTAATAGAAGTGATTGTTAAAACAAAAAATCATAAAATTATTGATTGCAACATGGGATGTAAATGCATTTAATAAAAAGCTCAGGCCTTTAAAACTGCAACTTATATCTTAAAATCCGAAATAGCTAGGTCCTGTAGTTTTTTCGGGTTTTGTCGTACGTTAATTATAACACTCCTTTATTATTTTCGTTTATTAAAGAATTCAGATTAAATTTACATCTGCATCATGGGCAGTCAGGTTACATACAATGTTCACTTAACTGAAAATGATACAGGATGAAATGAGCAAAAAAGACATTTAAATGAAAAGAAGAGGTTCACGCAGCCAGTAATAGCGCTGTGATAAATTTAAAGAAAAGGGAATTGAAGGAATTAAATTAACATTTTTCTCTTAGCTGTTTAATGAGGGATGGTATAGTGGATCTACGATACCTTTCCAATTTACATGGCACAGCTCTAAAATTAAACATGTTTTTGTTATATCTAGTACTATAACCAGGCTTTCTTATAATTTGGTATTTACTCAACCAATGTTTATATCTTTGGTTTTTCAACATTTTTATACCAAAGTTGTACATTAATTGCTCCCATCTTTCTGTCAACATTTTTATGCCTAATCTGTTACAAATTATTGAGTAGTTGTATCTATTTACATATTTCCTTTCAATTATTGACAAAGCTCTCTTCTCAATACTACATAATTTACTCTTCTGCTCATTTGTAAGGTAATTACACCAAAGTACACTGCAATATTCTAATAAACTACGAACATGAGCTACATACATTCTGGTAAGCTGGGTTGCAGAAAAACCAAAGTATTTTAATTTACGTAAAATAAATAGCTTTCTACTAGCTTTAATACATATATTATTGACATGGTCGCTCCAATCACATTTGCTATTAATAAGTACCCCCAACAATTTGCTAACATTAGTCTTTGGGATGATTGTACCGTCAATTACTATATCTAGTTTGCTATACTCTTTACCTTTGGATTTATCAATAATGATTACATTACTCTTACTTGGATTTAGGCACATCTTATTAACCGTTAAACTTGAATTAATAGTTTGTACGTATTCAGGCATTAATGGCCTATCCCCATATTTGACTGCCTCAGCTATACACATATCATCAACGAAAGCATTCATAATATTTTTCTTACACTCATGGTTTAAATGAAAGTCTTTCAGCAGGGTGTCAATTAATATAATGAAGCCCAAAACCGCTAATTTTGTCCCCTGTGGTGTTCCGTTACTTACGGGCAGAAATTTTGATGTGATGTTCTTATACTTCGTACACTGAGTTCTATTTCTTAAAAAATCTGCCATCCACATAACATCATTAGCATCAACGCCAATCCTTAATAAGGACTGAATTAAGACATTGTGATCTACTAGATCAAAGGCCTTAGATAAATCTAACAACACTATTATAACATACGTATTTGGGGCATCAAGAGACTTTAGAACAAAATCAAACAACGAGACCAAATAATGAACTGTTGAAGATTTTTTAATTGCTCCATATTGATTTGCATGTAACTTGGAAATTACCTGATTGTATATGCGGTCAAACATAAAGCCCTCCATTATTTTGCTGTATACATGTGTAAGAGTAATTGGTCGAAGAGTACTAATATTAATTTTATTGCTGTCTTTTGGGACTGGCGTTATATAACCTTTTTTCCATTCAAGGGGGACTTTCATTTTTTGGTAACTAAAATTTATAATATGCGTGTATATAGGTACAATGTGAACAGCAGCAAGTTTTAAAAGCCTAACTGGAAGTGCCCCTGGTACATTGGCTTTGGTTTCTTTAAGTTTCTCAAATGCTCGCAAAACATCAAATTCATTTACATATAAACATTTACTGCTAATTGGTTCATTAAAGTTAGACTGCTTTAAGGGCATGTACCTACTGTTAATTTCAGAAAAGTGTGAGTTAATTAGATTCAGGGTTGCAAAAATACTCAAGTTTTCACTCAGGGCAATTTTTTCAACGGCTGTTATATTTTGTTTAAGTAGACATATCCTATTTACTGTACTAAAAATGCTTTCAGGTTTTTTAGCTAGGTCTACCTGGATTTTTTCATTAAATTTTTTCTTTGCTTCCCTAATTCTTAAGGTCATCTCTTTCCTATTAGAATTCTGTTCATGGTGATTTTTAGTTACCATTTTTATTTTATTAAAAAACTTAGCTAACTCTGGTGTTACCCATAACTTATCGTTAGTCTTGATAGTTTTCAGTTGTTCAGGAAAGGAGACTTCAAATGCATTTTTTAGAATAACATCCATGTAATGACATTTAAAGTCAATTGAATCAGCTTTGTAGAGAATGTCCCAATTAGCGGTTTCAATTAAATATGCAAAACTGTTCAAGTTATCTTTAGTGTAGTCACGATACTTAACTACCTTAGCTGCTTTACCATTCGCATTAATAAGAGACTTTGGTATTAACGATAGGCATACATGGTAATAACTACCTGCTTTAAGAGGACCCATAGTAGTCGGGGCATTCAACCAATGAGAAATATTTGTAAAGACTAAATCTAGCATTGAGCTTGTAGTATGTGTTGCATCAAAAAAAGTTGGAAAATTTACTATTTGGGCTAGGTCTGTGGTCTTACTAAAAGACGTTGCATGTTTCCATCTATTAAAATCCCCGAGTACAACAAATCCCGGAGAAACGTACTTGTTCTTTATATTCTCAAATGCACTAATGAGAGAAGTAAGGAGATTTTTCTGAACAAACTTATCCAAATTAGGCGGTAGGTATATGCATGCTACTGCTAATACTGATACTCTCCTTGGTAAGTAATTAGGTCTAGCGATAATCCACACTATATTAAACTCAGCATTGGCATTAAATTTATAGTTGTTAAACCTAGTACAGCTTAGTTTAGAATTGACATATATGCTAACACCACCTCCTATCTTGTTCTTCCTAATACTTTCATAGTGTGTAAAATAATTCAGGTCATTATTTTTTACTTCGTTTCTCCATGTTTCAGATATTGCTAATATGTCATGCTCATTACTTACAACATGTAAAGAATCTAGTTTTTCCTGGTTTAATGAGCATGCATTTGTATAAAATATATTGGAAAGTCGTATGCATTTTTGACCAAAACCCCATTATTCAAATTATCGCTAATAGGCTTGTTAATTAACTTATTTTTACACTTGAGTCCTCCTCGTTTCCCACGATGCCTTCTTCCAATCCGTAGTCCAATGATTTGCCATGGTAGGTACGCGTTTGTGAGTAGAGAAATCCGTCGTTGGTACTTTATGGTGGAGTTTCTGGTTGTCTGTCCGTCGGTTATATGGAAGGTGTTGTTGGGTTAGTCAACTTCGTCGGAATTGATTCAGCTACGTACTTGATAAACCGTTTCACATTTTCATCAGACACAGCAACAGACAGAGATTCCAGTTGATTCCTTAGTTTAATTGGGTCATCCGAGTAATTTCCAGCAACATTTGTGATGTTTCCAGGATTTGGGCATCCCTCCAGGAGGAGTTGGTGTAGCATGTCGTTCTTCAGATGACCATTTCCAATCGAAGTTTTCTTCCATTCCTTGTAGGACTCACGTAATTTGTTTTTCGAGACTGTAATTCCACCGTATTTCACCGTTTTTCCTGGAGGGGATGGGCTGTCACCTGGAGTCGAAGTAGTATCGCTACTTCCATATCAATCAGATCTTCATTTTCAGTAGCTGTTTCCGAGTTAATTGGGGTTTTCATCATCTCCTCATGACTAGGGAATGTTGCTTGCTGCTTTGCTGTTGTGTTATTTATTGCTGGAAATTCCTTCAGGTTTTTAGGGCACATTTTAATTTCATGTCCCCTGTCACCGCACTTGTAGCATCTCTTTGCTCCGTGTTCAATCTTGACTTTGATCACGTCACTGCCGCACTCAATTTTCCCAAATGCAGGTAATGGTTTATCTTCTTTCAGAACCATCTTCACGACAATTGTGTGGGACATAAGGTGAGAGAAACCGTCGGGAACGTCCTTCAGCTGGAGCCTTAAGGGTCTGCTTTTAAT
>JAQIXX010007401.1:0-10892 GCA_034700605.1 Willowsia nigromaculata | reverse complement strand
CTGCAGAGCTGCCAGCAGAAGAGCAAGTAAAGCAGAGAGGAAATTTCCCTAGGCCTCGTGTAAGGCAGAGCACAGAGAGGAGCCATGCAATAAAGTTGAAACATGATGATGACCATACCATGACTATAAAAAAGTTCTGACTAAAAAATGTTTAATGGTCGCCTCTTCTCCGTTCCGTCTCTTTTCTGTTGGATTGGATTGGATGATCTTGTGAAAACGTCTGTTGCTGCTCCTGTTGTTGTGAATTGTGAATGTGACTGTATTACGAACGAAACAGAAACTAGCGAGGTTCTCGTGTCTTTTTTTTACTCTTGTTTCCTTCACATACGCAACGTAATATTCAGCATAAATATTTTTTTCTCTTCTGAAGAATTACTACGTGGGTAGGTACATGGTTAAATCGTAATAAAATCGTTCGTTCTGCTCACTCATTCCACCACCTAACAGCAGTGGGAAGGGCATTTAGAACGACGCCATTTTTGGGGAAAAGAGTTACAGCTTTAATTGCATTCCAGTCGCCAGTTACGAAATTCTACTTCCGCCTTCAGCGAAACCTGTGTGCCTTACTCTACTACACCATTCCACGCCATTCCTACGGAGGAACTTGTGTCCAAGCCATATTGTGATTGAAGTCTTGGAACTGAGGTTAGTGGAAGCTTAAATATTTGTTTAATTCAAAAGATTGTAAATTAAAAATCAATTACAGAATTGAAAGAAATGGCTGTAGATTTAATTGGAATTATTTTTATTTTTTAGACGGAAGAGTGGATTCATCATGGTTCCGTATACCTTTTCAGTGCACACTAAAGGGCTATGCGTCATGTGCCTGGCGGAGCCGAACAAAACTGTCAAAACGGCGGAAATGTCGGTTCAAAGTCTGAATTCGTTTTTGAAGCTGGACTATGGGAAGATTTTCAGCATAAAGAATCTGCAGGTGTTACAACAGGAGGGAGAAGATCCAGAGTCGGAAACTGAAGCGGTGGATATCAGGGTGACGCTGTGTAAAAGCTGTACCGAGCTGAGGAACGGATTTTGTGATTTGTACGCTGAATGGCAAGCACTTCAGCGGAAAATGAACTCTAGTGTTCTGAAAATTCTGGAGGTGATGGTAAAGGCAGAAGGTAATGTGAATGCAAGTAGGCGTTATCGACAGAGGATAACAGGATCTTCGGTGCCGGTTTATGACGGGGAAATAATAAAAACAACCATTCCAGAGAAGTTTCGGAAGGAGACTATGAAAAAATGTGAGCATCCCTCAGCATTCATTACTATCGACGAATCAAACAATATTCTCAAATTGAAATAATGAAATTAAATTATAATTTGTGATAGGTGCTTTTCATGTTAAAAAGGAGGTACAAAAAAGTGCTGCCCCTGCGGAAAAGCCCAAACCGAAAGTGAACGTCAATAATAAAGATGAAGAACTGGAGAAGTTGGAACTTGAATTTTCTGATGATTTTGAAGATGATAACGGAGAGCAAGTCTACAACAATGGGTATATAAATAAAAATGATGATAAGTTCAAAGAAGGTAATTGACTCCAAAGAATGTCTAGCAATTTTGTTAATTTTTTAAATGTTAAAAGTCATACAATAAATGAAAATTTGTGTCAAAATATTTAGATCTCATTTCCGATGATGATGATGATGATGAGGCCATGAAAGTTGACGAAGACGCAGATCCTGAAGAGCTAATGATACGATACAATTCATTCCCTGGAAGCTCAGCACATTCTGTGGATACTTTGAGTTTTTCGAACTGTTCAAGTCGAATAACCCCCACGAAAAGGCATTTTGATGGATCAAGTCATTCAAGTCCAGAGGCAAACGAGCAAATGGACAACAGGACAGCAACATTTAACAGTAAATATGAATGTGAGATTTGTGGGAAGGTAGTTGTAAGTCTCAAGAACTTTGAACTTCACCAACGAAGACATACTGGGGAGAAGCCTTTTGCTTGTCCCTTTTGTGATCAGCACTTCAGGGACACCTCCAATTTGCGAAGTCACGCCCTCAGATATCACCGCCAGTTTCTATTCGCCAACTTCAAGGAATCCAGCTGTACTGACGAAAGTTTTAAAAATGCACTTGACAAAATTATTCAAAGCATTGTTCTAATGACTGATGGAGAAGGCCCAGCACACCAGTCTCATCAGTGTTACCTCTGCAATAAGGAGTACACTCAAAAGTACGCGATTGAAGACCACATTGTTCAGAGACACTACGATGTTTTGTCCACAGCAATTCTCCATCTTCAAAAGGAGATTTCTAGCCATGCCTCCGAAGACATTGCACAGTACTTGGCTCAAATTCAAGAGAGTGGAGAGACATGCACAATTTGTGGTCTTTGTGGCCTTCAATTCAATTCCGGACTTGAGGTCAATTCACACATGAAAGTTCACGTTAGAGTGAAAGTTGCCAGGGGTCAAGGAGGTCTCAAGCAAACAAAGACGTCTGACAGTCTTATCCAGTTGAAAATGAAATGCAACATTTGCTCCAAGTACTTTGAAGATTTGCATGCACTTACAAAGCATAAAACACTGCACCAGGGTAATTGTGCTACTGCAGCTTCTAGAGAGTCCGTTTATAATTGCGAACATTGTGGGCGAAGCTTCTGCTCATATTACAGCCAGCGTTCTCATGTCCTGTCATTTCATCGATATGAAGTTTTTTCAAAATATCTACCTTCCAATACGACAGCATCAGAGATCGAAGGCATTGTTAAAGGAATTACAGGAAAATATAAGAAGTTATCTAGTGGCTTATTCCAATGCTCCCTTTGCCAAAAGGAGATTACACAATTGAGAAAATTGCAAAGCCACATGCTCGTCACTCATTTTGATGAAGTAGTGATTAAACTGAAAATAGCAATACATAAGATCCATCTGAAGAATGGAGAGGACAGTGGCGATGCTGAACCTCCACTGCCACAATTAGACCTGTTTGAAAGTAGCAGTGGAAACATGGCGAATTTCATGCCTTTTGATGGAGATTTTAACGGGGATGAAAGCATGAATGGGTTATACAATGGGAACGAAGATGCTAGTGGGAATCTTGAAGTAGTACTATCGTTCCCTGACCTTGATTAGAGATGTCACAACATCTTCTTGCAGATGTAATGGCATCAATGATGATGATTATGATAAAATCATCACTAATCAATAATAATGTATGTTTGGTGACTTTACATTGATTGCCTCTATCATGTTACCTTTCACTAAGCTAAGCTAATAATCAATAATTCAAAGTAAAGATAATATTAAAATTATGAAAATTATGTAACGGATTACAAAGAAATACTAGTTCATAAGATAGCTAATAGTATAGTGCATGCATAACATCATTTATGTAAAAAGATTTTTTGTATCAATTGTAGTAGTTTTTTCATTGTTAACTATATTCTTGTTTCTTTCAAATTTTACTGTACAGTGTAGTACAGAAAAAGCTTTTGCAAATAATAAGTTAAATCTATTGTCAATGGATGTAAACATTTCTTTTTAATGTGCCAATGCCAATAAAGATTTTGTATTAGAAAAAAGGGACTGAATGAGTGTCTAGGTTAACGTTTTTCAGCTTTATTCAAAATAGTTGCAGTTTTGTATTAATGTTAGCAATTATTCTATTCATAAATTCATATTATCTCAGTAAATTAAAGTTTGCTTTCTTCATACATAAAGGTTGTGCAGGCATGTACTTCGACTTCGATGATGCCATATGAAAGTGACATTTTTTCATGGAACGACTTTTACAATAGAGCCTTTATCAACCAATACTAATACTCGGGTTTGCCTATTAAAATGATAATATTTTTAATGAATTTTTAAACCACTGAAAAAGATGCCGATAAATATCGTTGGTCATGCATGTGAAAGTAGTAAAGAAGTTTTGCAAGCAAAATGAAGCAAAAGCAAGCAATGAAGCAATCCTATCTCCTATACTCCTATCCTAGCAAGCACGTTGCTTTTTTCCATTCAAAAGGGGTTGACAAAGAAATGCATGATGTGAAAAGCCAAGTCAGCTGTGTTTTCATACTGAGGCACCGAGTTTTTTGAGAAACAGACAGGCGAAAAAGTTAAGGAAAAAAATAGTCAATGTCGATAACATTTCAGATAAGTAATTTCAGTGCAATCGAAAAATGTGTTGTCAAAACTAGTTTTAATGTTTATTAAAAATTAGATCATATCTCCAATCGCGTCTCCCAATTTTCCATCAAGCATGGATTTCTCGGGAGAAAGTAAACTTTCATTCTTCCTAAATACGAAAGGACTATGCTTCTTGTGCCTGCGGGAGACTCAGACTGACTCCGACTCCTGCACGATGGAAGGTGACATTGTGGAATCAGATAACCTTTCCTGTGGAGATACCTCAAAAGTTTGTTCTTTTCAGGCTCTATCTCGATATTTGGAGATACGTTTCCGTAAAGTATTCGATACAAGTGTACCTTTACAACTGAACAACGACCTTTTGGAAAAGTCAGAATTGCTGGTGTCACTTTGTGAGAGCTGTTCCATGGCTGTTGACCAGTTCACGGACTTGTATAAGGAATTTGAAGTGATCCAGATGCGTTTGTTAAGTTGCATTAAAACTATTCGAGATAAGGCAGTCCAAGGGGAAACCAGTATTCCGTTGATGGACGAATACAAGAAACGGATGGGAGCAGACAATCATCAAGAACTAGTGCAGACGGAAATCATTGAAAATTTGCGGCAAGAAACAGTTAGAAAATGTAATTGTTGATTTTAATGAACATTGATTGATGATTTATTATGTGTATAAAAAGTAGCTATTGTGAGAAAACTTGAAAGTAGATTTTAATTTTTCTAATATCTTGTATAGGCTTATTACGCATTCAAAAGGAGCTGCCAACGGTAAAACTGGACAAGATGGAGGGAACAAAATATTGCTCTAAAAATAATGTGATCTCAGGCTCTATCGATACGAATCAAGAATTATTGCCGGTTGACCGTGACTCATCTTTAAATGCCCAAGTGAACCCAAGACTGAAAAGCATCGAAAATATGGACTGTACCTCGGATGACATGAATGATTCCATTTCCAGTCCCCTCAGCGCTGGTGAGCAATCTGTAGACGAGCAGGATTCGAAAGTTGCTGAGGAAAAAGAGTCAACGTCAAAGATTCGGAGCGTCGTAGGTCCAGGAGGGCGTCAACTTTACCAATGCAATTTTTGTGGAAAATATTATGAGAAACTTTGCCTCCTTGTGATTCATAAGAAATCAGCACACATGAGAATCTCTCAGCTCAAATGCAAATATTGCAAGTATACCTTCAAGGATACGAATTTTCTACGCAATCATACCATTACTTACCATTATGAGGAATCATTCATGGGTTTGAAAGACCCAGATTTGCCCAAAGACCTCTTCCAAGCTGCAGTAGATATACTCTTACATCGGGGCCAAAAAATATATCAATTGCCGGAAAACGACCACCGAAGAAACAAAAAGAGGTGACTTATTGCATCGCAGTAATTTATGTTGCAATTTTGAATGCATTTGGCGATTTGGCTTTAACAAAAATATATTCTTGTGTAGGTACTTGTGTTCATATTGCAGCCAGACATACGTGTTTAGAAGAAAATTGCGGTTTCATCTCATTCAGGCTCATTACAACACACTGCGAACAAAGCTCCTCGAACTGCAGAAATCGCCGGACCTAGTGATTTTGAGGAAACACGCAGAACAAATTGCTAATGGTACACAGAAGGAACTGACAGAAGAGGAGCTTGAGTCAATGACCGAGAAAAAAATTGGAGGTTTAAAAGATGCCGGAGTTTGCCCTTACCTTTTGGGTAAAAGAAGGAAGTTTAGAACAGGTCCCAAACCGCCAGTAGAGAAACCCACAACAACATGTCCAAAATGTGGATTAACTCTCCCAACAAGAGGGGCTTGGATACAACATACCAGATTGGAATGCACGGAAAACGAATACGGTAGAACGGCACGTGAAGAAACGCATGGCTCGAAAGTTATGTATTCGAATTCTATTTGGAAAATTCGCAAAAATCCCCTAACGTGTGGCAAGTGTAAGAAACGATTTCGCGACTTTGATACTATGAAAAAGCACCTGGAAATTCAGCATCCCCCCGTAGAATCTGGAGAAAGCTACAGCAATGGTTTCCCATGTGAGCATTGTATCAAAAAGTTCAGGTTCTTTTTCAGTTATCGCATTCACTTACTGTCAGTTCATCGACAGCAAGTGTTTGCCAGCTATGCTCCTCCTGGTACAAAACAAAAGGAAGTGTCTGATGCGATAAAGGCCACTCTGAAGAAGTTAGCCAAGTTGTCTAGTGGCACGCATGTGTGCGATGTTTGCAAGAAGGAATTCAAGTCGGTGTCTGAGATGGAAAATCATGTTGTTGTTGTCCATTTTGATGAAACGGTAGAACAGTTCAATATTATTCTCGGGATCCCAGAAGAGGGACCTGAGCCTGAGGAAGAGCCTGAAAGCAATCCTAAAAGTTCTGATTCTACAAATCCTGCAAATGAGGCGGATGTATCATCATGCAATGACGCTGTTGCGAATGAAGAGGTTGGCGAAATGGTGATGTATCCGGAAGTTAAAATTGAGGAAGCGGATGACAGCGATAAGAAACCGGAGATCTCGGATCCATTATTTATCCTGCCATAAAATATTTAATTAATGTATCAGTCTGTTACTAACAGACAAATGTGATATGTGAATGATGAAGTGAATATTTTTGTCCTTAAAATACAGCTTGTTATAACTTTCTTTATATTTTATATGAATAAAAGTGTGTCGTGTCATCATTATAAAGAAACCCTACGCTCGGACTCTGTCAGAACGTTATACTTTGGCTTCAAGCACGTGTCTGCATCTTCATACTTGCATTCATGCATGCTAGCAGAAGTAGTATAGGTAATACATGGAACGCTGCGCTTGTACTGAAGTTAAGCTATGATGCAGTTCTCGTTCTGACTTGGTGTTAAGCGCAAACATGGAAGGAAGGGGTTATATTGTATTGGAAGGAGTAGAAGCAGCTGATATTTCTCATTTACCTATGAATGAAAGCTAGCTATTCGAAAGCGTGAAAGCATTTTAATCATTTTTCCATATTTTAAACGAAGCTCATTATGTAAATTAATTCGTAATTCCCAGTTAACCCTGCCTTGGTGTGGGTTGGATTGTGTGTAATAATATTCATTGGATTTAGACATGGAAGTCCAACACAGCAATAATTTCTGCGTTGAAACAAAAGGCGCCTGCTTTTTCTGCCTGGAAGAATACGCTACTGCAGCTACTAAATCGAACGGCAGTATACCCAATAATGATGGCTTTCCGATCTCGTTCACCATTTCCTTAAAACGGCTCGCAAAATATTTGAACGTGGACCTCCGCAATGTCTTCAAACTGAACATTCCACTACAACGTACGAATATGAGAACCTCTGATGTATTTGTCCCGCTGTGTGAAGAATGTACAAAGCTGATAAGAAAGTTCTCAAAGTTGCACCACGAACTGGAAGTAGTAAAAATGCATATGAATTCGTGTGTGCATGCGATTCGAGCCAAAATGGTGAAAGTGGACAGCGAACAAGAACATACTACGATATACAGGAAGAGATGGGTCATGAGTAATCCAGTTGACGCAATACAGTCACAGATTGTTCACAATTTGAGAAAGGAAACGAGAGAGAAATGTAAATGACAAGTTATCACTAAAAAATACTAATAAAAATTCATAAATTGTGCAAACATTTGATTTCAAGTGCGGTTCAATTTTCCCTTTTACAGGTTCCAGGATATTGGAAAGGTCGCTTCCTAGGGTTAAGCTGGAAAGGCTGAGAGAAAGAAACAATCACACAAATCAATTGTCGACGAGAGGCAATCATGCTTATTTTCCGAAACAAGCCGGTGGAAGAAACAATGCGAAACAGGAAAATGATTCAGCACAGACGAGGAGGCTAGTCACGTCAACAGGGGTGCCCGAGAAAGTGAAAGAAAGAGCAAGTGCTCAAGTAGTGGTTCCACAAAATTCAGTGGGGCAACGTGAGAATTTCAATCCAAAACAGCCTTCGATTCCAAGAAGCCCATTCCCCGTTTCGGAAATGCAAACTTGCGATTTTCCTAAATCTATGATTGCGAAAAATGCTCCAAGCAATGTGTTTAGTGTAAAACCTCATTCCTTATCCTCAGAAAAACAAACAGTTGTCACACAGCCGCCTCTAGCACTAGTCGAAACTTCAAAATCGCCTCATCAAGTGACAACAGCAACTTCATCCTCTTTTAATAACTCCCAACCTACGTCGTCAACTAGATATGTGCCTGTAACATCTGCGTCTCGTCCGTTGCCTATTGCTGATAATGATTCCACAAAAATAAGTATGTATTTTCCTTTAAGGATTTCATTTTAACACTTAGAACTTATTTTCATCTCTCACGTTTTTTTTTACATAGATCAGCCATTAACGAAAGAGAATGCAAAATCACACCCACAACTCCCTCAATCTGCAGGATCATACGATTGCGTACATTGTGGTCAAGTATTTGGGGAGAAATCAACACTTCGTACTCACGTTGTCAGAAGTCATTGTGAGCAGTTTTTTACAACTCTGAAGGATCGAAACTTGTCATCCGAAGAATTCAAGTCTATTGTCAACATGCTCTTCAGAGACGTCGCAAGGTCTCACAATATCGCTAATGGTTCTTCTTCTTCTCCTTCCAAATCAACTTTCACCTGTCCACATTGTAATGTAAATCACGACTCTGATGGGGACGTTTATGCGCACATGTTTCGATTTCATTACACTGATTTGACGTCAAAACTTTTGTCTCTTCAAAAAGAGATCATCAATAAGCGTGAAATTGTCATTTTAGAACAACCGACCACGAGAAAGGAGTCGGGGAAACGTGATAAGCCCAGTTCCTCATTCTTATGTTCGTGGTGTGGCATGACCTACGCTTCTAAGCGGACCCTCAACTTTCATCAAAGTTATAACTGCAGAAAAAGGGATAGTAGTGCAGAAAGGATGAGCGTTTCTTCTTCTTCAACTGTCTTTCAAGCTACTCCGAACGCAATGGTAGCAAAGTTTAAATGTATGTACTGCGACAAAGGCTTTCCATTTTACTATGAACATCGTGTTCACACGTTGACAAGCCATCGCATTGAAGAATTCTCAAAATATGTTTCCACTGGGGTCACCTTAAACCAGGTTGACTTTGAGCTAAAGCGTATCCTACAAACGTACAGAAAAGTGCCCGAAAATCAAAACGCCGGAGGCTGCCTCTTTTGCCCGGAGGTGTTTTCCAAAGTCGTGGATCTTCAGAATCATATTTTAGTTGGCCACTTTGACGTGGTAGTGTTCAAATTAAGGAGCATCCTGCCACAACAGACATTACATATCAACGAGACAAATGACAGCCTCATGGACAGCTCTCAGGACATTGTTGAAATTTCAAATGAAACTGATCTAATCGATGAAAGCATTGTCGCCCTTCACATGCCAGCGCAAGCAGACAACCCTTCCTTACCCGCCTGTGACAGCTTGGAAATTATTATGCAACAAGACCCTCTCTCACGAGACCTGTTGAATTCGGAGGCGATAGTTTGTCAAGAGGAGGAGGAGCAGCTTAAAATGGAATGGCTTTTCTCTTTCATTGATGAAGATGATCAGGAAGTTGGAGCCCAATCCCAAGCTATTGATGCCATTGATGAAGACAAATGCTTTTTATTTGAGAATAATTATGACTCAGAATTGATTATCCCGTAAACGCAGAGTATAGGGGAAAATCCTCTTTTATTTTTCAAGAGACAAATGATGCAACATCGAATCATCTTATCATCAATCACACATCCCGTTTTTTAATCATATTATATTCGTTATATACTTTTGTTGCATGCCCAGATTTTTGTACAATAAATTCAAAATATGAAAGTCGTTCATATTACTATATACCCTGTAAAGTAGTCATTATTTATTACATACTAAATGTTCACACTTTTTACTAAAATTGAAGATTTTCATGAAGAACTCAACACAACGTTGCATTTGCCGTACTGGCAAACAACGAATAGTAGAAGAAAGAGGACATGCATACAGGCATTATGAACATGAGACAGGCTTTGCTGTTATGCATGTTGTAAGCGAACGGGTGGAGGCACGCATAGGAGCAAAATATTCATCTCCAGCTGATCAAACGAAAACATACAATCAATGCTTTCTCTCGTGCATGCATTCCACTTTTGAGTTGTATGTTAGTGTTGAGTCTTTCCTTCGGCTTTGATTTTTTGTGTGGCTCGGCTGATGGAATGTGATAATTGTTTGAACTTTGAAAAAATAGTATAGTAATTGAGTTTTTTAGTAGAAACCTAAATAAAGCATAAAATTCTGGTTTTCCCGGTGCTAGTGCTGTTATTCGGTTACGTGACGTTAGACGTAAAATGCAATTGACATTTTACCATGCAAGTTAGATAAACGTCGATCAGAATCTATACCAGTTAAAGTTTTTGGCTAGAATGGGGAAGAACGGTGACTTTGTTGTTGACACAAAGAATTTGTGTTTTCTTTGCTACCGACCTGCAAAGATAATTGCTGCTGGGGTGAAAGGTCGTGTCAAAGACAAGACTTTCTCTTTGCGATGCATATCGCGCTTCATGGACGTGGACTTTCAGAAAATGTTGAAAGAAGCTCTTCCCGTATCCACACACGAGGGAGCTGGGAAATATCCTCAGGTGCTAGTCACAGTTTGCTCGAGATGCTCTGCAGTTACTGAGGAGTTTGCTAATCTTTATCAATACATGGAGTTTACTCAGATGAAGATGAATGCCTGTGTTCGGAATATGAAGGAGCTTATGAAGAAAACGGAGAGTAACGCTAGACTAGTGGACATGTTCCGAAAGAAAATGAAAACTTCC
>JAQIXX010007400.1:0-10892 GCA_034700605.1 Willowsia nigromaculata | reverse complement strand
CTTACAAGTGCAAAACATGTGGAAAATGTTTCAGAACATGCGGTGATTTAACTGCACATCAAGCTGTACATACTGGTAATAGACCTTACAAACGTTCAATCTCCTCCACATCTTTTAAGCAGAAATATGGTTTTATTGTGCACAAACGAAGACATGGGGTTTCGGAAGTGCATTATCAATGTCCCAAATGCCCACAAAAGTATAGAGACCTATCAAATCTGAAGAGCCATCTCAAAACTCACAACATCTTGATTCGGGAGCCTAAAATATTTTGCATTTTTTGCAACAAAGAGTGTTTATACCAAAGTAAATATTGGCGACATTTAAAGGTTCATATTGGCGAAAAACCAGAAATATGTGAACTGTGCGAGAAAGAGTTTGGCAGCATAGAGGAAAAGTATGGTCACATCAGACGACGACATACTCGTGAGAAGCCATATTCCTGTGAAATGTGCGCATTTCGATTTATTTCACGTGGCGAATTAAAACATCATTCAAAAACTCATCTCCCACCGGATGCACCAAAACCTTACCGTTGTCTCTTTTGTGAAAAAGGTTTCCACAAAAAAAGTGACTTGTTTGCTCACATTCGAAGACACGTGAAGGAAAAAGTATACAAATGCAGTCTTTGTGGGAAAGAATTTTATCAATCTTGGGAAATGTCCCGTCATATTGAATGTATTCATGAAAATATTAAGCGGTATAAGTGTCAACTTTGTGAGAAAGCGTTTACAGTAAATATAAATCTCAAGGCTCATTTACGAAGAGAACACACATAATGTACAAGACATGAAAGTGGCAATTTGAAAATCTTACTTAACATTTGGAGAGCGTAAAATCCCTCCAAAGCTTTTCACATTCTTTCCATTAAAAAAATGGTAGCTTTTTATGTGAAAATCATTTTTGTTCACTTTTGTCATGCTACAAGCAAATGATACAGTATGTAGCATGATACAAATATTTGCTTTTAGAGTAATTTTCAGCGTGAAAGTAGATGTGTACAGGTAACTGGTTTAGGAAACCAATTTCATTTAATGAGGTTATAAGTCCTTCTTCATATAGAATCTTAATTAAAAAAAATTAAACAATATGCATGCAAATTTTGTAAGAGAACAATTGATGCTAATGCTAGTGTCCTAGTTTGTTTATAGTTTATAGAATCGAAATACTTCAGAAACCACAATAAAGATTAAGTTCCCTAAATTTGGGATTGCATGCATACGGAATGCTCAATATTGCGGAAGCTTTTCCACTTCGACAAAAACCCATAAAAGCTTTATGCACAAAGAATATACCCTTATTTCATCTCACCAAAGCAAAAAAAATCTGGGGGACAATCTTCTAGGTTTATGGTGTAGCAGGGAAAGCAATAATGTAAATGTAAACCAATAAAGGCATAGCAGTAAACTTGTTGTGTTCCAGTTCATGCTAAAGAAGGGGATGAGAAGAATACAGAGTGCAACATGCATGTAAACAAAAATAAATGAAAATACAACATCATCTGTTGAATAAATATTCTTATCCTTGATTGTATAGAATCAAACTTCTCAATAATAACACAGCAGTTTGTAGTGCTACTTGTGAGAAGCATATTATTATGATTTTCATTTATCATAAATAAGTCACATAACACAAAGAATTATAATGTAGATTCGTTATACAAATATAACGAGAAAGATAACCGTGAAGTTCCTGTACTGTCTGGGCAGTGCTGAAAGTTAAAAATATATAAATAGAAGTAAATACTGCACTCCTCGTTTTATTATATTTCCTACATAGTATTAAAATACAAGTTGTAGCATCACTAGAGAAGCGTTCATTGCCTTATCGTTACTTATATTGCAATAAATAACTAATTGCTTACATAACAAAGGTAACAGGATAAGTGTCAGTTTCAATGTTGTAAATTACACGAGTGGGACTTAGAAACTTTTGTTGCGTAACGACTAGAATTAAATAATTTAAAGTTAAAATTAATAGATGCATAATTCAATGGCTTACCCGTGCACGATTTGTGAACAAATATTTAAATCTCCTCGGGGATGCAATTTACACATGGAAAGCATTCACCAAGGAATTCGATATCATTGTGATTTGTGTGACAAGAGTTATTCCGCAAAAAATTATTTAGTTATCCATTCCAAAATACATAAAAGACAGTTTGACTACAAATGTACTATTTATCACAAAGCTTTTCATGCTCTCGGTAACCTCAACAAACATCTAAAATATCACGTAAATTTAAAATCTGTAAACATTTGGCTTTCAATTCATTACATCTGCTGAACTCAAAGTGCATTCCAAATCTCACTTGTCATCAAATGTGCGAAAACTTAATGATTGCATTTTTTTGGAAAAAGCTTTCATAGAACCGACCCTTTGTTTACTCATATTCGAGGACATGTGAAAGAAAAAGTACATTTCTGACGTGTACGTGGGAAAGAGTTTCTTGAATCTCGTGAAATTATCGTCATACTTATTATGTTCATAATAAGCTGAAACTGTAAATGGTACAAAAATAAAAGTAAATAAAATGTAATGTCAAGTCTGGTAGCTCACATTGAGAGAAATCAGAGAAAATGAACGATATCTTCCTTCTTATGAGTGCAGTATTAGTTATAAACCTTGTAGATATGTTGCACAAATTTGGTTAATGAAATATTAAGCTGATTATTGACATCAATAAAAAGTCATTAAAAGAAACCAAGTCAAACCCAATCTGTCTTTGTTTCTATACTTTTTTCATTTTAGTCATCAAAATTATTCATTTTCTGCATTTAAACTTTATTTCCGATTCATATCAGACTCTAATTTAATAAACAACAGCTTTGAGAGGGAAATCATTCATGCATAAATGTGAATTATTTCTCAACATTATAATATGCTAACATTAACAATTATATTTAAAGAATTATGAAGAAGGACGCTGGCGGATCGCACTCTTCTTATCATATTGTAATTAGTGCTAGCAACAAATCAGAGTTCTAAACCATACAAAATATTATTCAGCGTTTATCGAGTATAAATTTAAAAATACATCAATAATTAGAGGTTTTATTGCATACTAAATTATTTGTACACCAGATAAGAGCTAATGTTTAACCTCCTTGTGGAAGCAAGTTATTCACATTTAAAAAATCTCTAAAGAATTCATTATCCTCCCTTTTTATTTTAAAAGCACAAAATGTTTTAAAGAAAAATCAATTGTTTCCTTGTATGATTCTACAAGCACATAGCTTTTAGTATTATAAAATTTCCCAGCAGTAAGTGTAAATTGTAACTTGATGTGCTACATGATCAATGTTTAAAAGTAGTTATCACAAATTGCCTGAATTTAAAATCCTTGGTGCGTTATTGTTATCCCTTTATGTACGATAAGTTTTTTAAATCTTAGGTAATGTCCGTGTTAAGATATTGTTATTGTAAACACTTTAAATATAGAAATATATGTACATAGAAATATTTAGTGAAAATGCACTTAAAAGCTCTTAAAATCACCGTGATCCAGATACATTGCAGATGTGTACAGATCTCAGAAGCATAAGTTCCTACATGAACTGGCAATGGACTAGATGATTTTTACTTTGGTCGAGAAATGCCAGTAGAATGATGGCCTAGCAAAAATCATCTGGTCCATTGCCAGTTCATGTAGGAACTTATGCTTCTGAGATCTGTACAAAAAAAAGTATTTTTTATTATCACTTGTGGATATGGATGGCCAAAATGCTTTTCCAGCTTCTGGAAAAAGAGAATATAGCAGGTCAAATGTAAAATCTTGCTTCAGGTATAGCCATAGTTACGTGTTTACAGCGATACTAATCTATAGTGCTGCGTAAGTTCCTATGCTCTATCGATAAGAATTATTTGAGATTTTATAGTATGATATGAGCAAGCTTTACCTATTCGACACAAATCCATAAAAACCTTCATGGACAAAGAATACACACTATTACACCTTACAACACCAAACAAATCAAATGAAAATCCTATACATTTTACGCACAGCAGCGACGCAATGAAAGATATACCAGTAAACTGGTTTTTTTCAAGTTTATGGCATGCTAAAGAACAGGATGGGCAGAATACAGACCGCAGCATACAAACAAAAAATGAATGAAAAAATATCATTTATACAAAAACACCTGTTGAAGAAGAATTCTTTTCCATTATTACAGAGAATTATTTTTATCCATAAAATCACAACAGTGTATTGCGCCACTTGTGTGTAGCACACATATTATGAATTTCAGAGTAATCACAAATAAGAATACAAATCTAATTATGATGTACACATGTTATAAAATTTTGACAAGATTGATAACCGTGAAGATCTTGTGCTCTCTGCGCAGCACTCCTTGTTTTATTATAATTACAACATAGTATTATAATAAATATAAAGATGTTCCATTGCTGTAAAAGGTGGAAATCATTTAAGCAGGGAAGCGATTATTGCTTGTGCAATGAGAGCAACGGAATAAGTGCGCTTCAATTTGCAAAGTGAAAGTTGATATTCATGATAAGAGATAACACAAGGACAGGTTGCTAATAAGGCGTTAATGTGAACTGAAATGTCAAGAAAATGTGTTTTGCAAATGTGTTTGGAGGTATTCGTTTGTCACAACAATCAAAAATATTTGAAAGAAACAATGGTCAAGTAAGTTTTCACTGTCACCTGAAAGAATGGAAAAATCGTTATAAGTTCCAATAAGGTCATCGTTAGTTTAGTTGAATAATATTGTAAATTACACAATTGTGATTATGAACTTTTCTGTTGTGGAATGGCTAGAATCACATGTAACTCCAAAATAAACGCGACATAATTCCATGGCTTACCAGTGCACTATATGTGCACAAATGTTTAAATCTCCTCATGGAAGGAAGTCTCATATCAAAAGTGTTCACGAAGGGATTCGATATCCTTGTCATTTGTGCCATAAGAAATTTACTGCCAAACATGCTTTGGAAGTTCATATCAAAGTTCATCGGGGACAACTGGACCACAAATGTACTCTCTGTCACAAAACATTCCCATCTCTCAGCATACTCAACCAACATCTCCGATATCACGTGAATAAAAGAAATGTTGAATGCCAAATTTGCAACCGGATGTTCCGTAACAAACCCGATCTTAATAGCCACATACGAACTCATACAGGCGAAAAGCCATACAAGTGCAAAATATGCGAAAAAAGTTTCAGAGTCAGCAGTGGTTTGACTAAACATAACCGTGTTCACAGTGGCGAAAAACCATATAAATGCCAAGTGTGCTCCTCATCATTTGCACAGAGAGATAATTTAAGAAGACATCAAAAATTACATGAAAGTTCAATTGTATACCATCAGTGTTCCAAATGCCCACTGAAATACACAGACCCAACAAATTTGAAGCGCCATTTCAAGATTCACAGAACTTTGATTCGGGAGCCTGAACACCATTGTGTATTTTGTAACAAAAAGTATTTCTCCGATAACGGATATTCATTCCATTTGAGGGTTCACATTGGCGAAAAACCAGTTAGTTGTGGAATATGCAACAAAGAGTTTGTCGCCTCAGGGGATAGGAACCAACATATCAAACGAAGGCACACACGTGAGAAGCCGTATTCATGTGAAATATGTGGATATCAATCCATTACACAAGATGAAGTAAATAAGCATTTCAAAATTCACAAGTCAGATGTGCTAAAACGTTATTCTTGTGTATTTTGTGAGGGCAGATTTCTTAGAAAGTCTAATTTCTTTGCTCATATTCGACAACATGTGAAGGAATAAAATCACAATTTGTAGAATTTAGGAGTGTTTTTAAACAAATAATTTAAAATATTGATTATTTATGATAAATGTATGTTAATAATGGTTCCAGTTTCTCTTTAAATGTTTTTAAAAAGTTGAGTTAATTATAATGAAAGTTTTATGTATCCGTTGCTTTATTGCTAATTAAAATTAACATCCTTTGTTTTACAGCATGCCAAGTACAGTGTTGATATTAATAAAAAATTTGAAGTTTTGCGAAATATTAGCAAATTGCGAAGCATATACAACGAAAATCTGAGTCACTTTTGTAATCTTAAGGTGAAAAATGATCGTAATAGAAGCACATACAATAAATAAACAATGTTTCTTTACCTTAAATTCTAAAAATTTTGAAGCTCTGCATAAATTTATGTAAAATGATCAGGTCTTTAAGAACATGAAGTGTTTTGTTTATAAATATTAATGGGTTGCATATGCCAGAAAATGTAGAAAAGTTAACCTCTAAAAATCAATAAGAATTCCTCACATAAATAATTTCAAGCAAATCATAAAAGCGTACTCATTTTAATGCATAATATGCAGTTAGTTTTACTACATCAAAGAAATCTCTATCAATAAAAACTTGATCCTGGCATTTACATGTTGTTGACATGCATGTTCTACGCGAACAATCTTTACTCTTAATGTGATTTCAGTACCTAAGTAACATGATAAAGTTAAATTATTAACAGCAGTAAAAGAAAATCACAAGAACACAATATTTAACGTATGAATACTAATGAAAAGGACTTCCTTAATACAAAAACTACTGCTACTGTAATTGTGAGGAAGAATTGTAAACGTTCCAAACTATATGAAGTAGTGCGTATAAGCTATCCATATTGAATTTTGTACGTAGTTGTGGCATTGAAATGAAATGTATGTATTAGCTGTAAGGGTATGTATGTATGTACTAAACATAAATTAGCATTAGTAGGTATTCTGTTCATGTATTTTCGTCGATTTGAACGCAAGTCGGTCGTCGCAGACAGGATCGAACTCGTCGTCAGAAGAAGAGGGTTCGTGGTCAAGAGAAAAAAGAAGATTTTTCAAGTCAGTCGGTTCTTGGTCGGACAGAAAGCTTCTACCTAGCTCCAGAATAAATTTTAAAGATTAATTAGTGCAATTATGAGAAAAGTGTTAGTCTCAATTGAAATTAGTCCGTAGTATTTTTAAAGAACAATTAACTGTTACGTTGTCACAATTGATGCATTAAAGTTAATAAAATTCGTTATTAGTTATAAAGGCCTAAAACTAAAGTTATTAGTTAGTGGTAGTTGGTTGTATTATTACGTAACGGCTTCACTGAAAAGGCCCAGAGAACGCAGTAACGATCATAACCTAAGATCTGAACCCCCGTTGCTTTAAAGTATCGAAACAGGATAGTTAGATTATTCAGTCAGTCAGAAAAGTCAGTTAGAAGAACCCCCCACATTTACAGCTACACTTTATAATCCTTTTATGGTGGATTTTCTCAATACAACAGTGTACTCAACTACATTCCTGCAGAATAATTGTTATGATATTGGGAGCATATATCATATCATGAAACTGATAAGCGAACTGTACATGTAAAAACGATAAATATTTTTAGAATAATTAAAAAATAAAAGTTAAGAAGACTTCTGCAACACAAACTATGCCACTAAAAGACTTAAAATAGTTTTTGAGATAATTCCATATAAATTATTACATACCCTCCCTATGTTGCAGGTAGAAGTTTTCATGGGTTTAGTTGAACCCTGGTATTCAAAATATAACTTCGTGTTGAAATATACAGGCAAAAAGTCTCACCTCACTGGTGTTAACTCTTTATGTGTGTTAGCCCTGCCCCACCAAAAACTTTCCAAAGGAAGCTGCATCCACGATAGCTTGCACACAAGTAAGGGAATCGTACAAAAGCCAAAATTCCTACAGGAGAATATTCACATTTTATGTGGACAGGTATACAAATCAATGAAGGTATCGCATGGATTATCGCTTCTGTTCACTCTTTGTTTATTACAAACAAAAAGGAGAGAACCTTTAATTGAAGCATGTGAACTTACATTAGTAATGTAACATTACTACAAAAACACCGGCTGTTCTTGAAATAATCTTATCCATGGTTCAAGAAACTGATTCAAAACATCAACAATGTAATGTGAAGCTTGTGTAAATATTTTTATGGTAAGCTATTACTATTTCGGGAGGAAGGTTTTTGAACCTTACAATAACACTAAAATAAAGTTACTACTGATACTCAAAGCACGTCTACCAGATTTGGGATGAATTTTATTGAATATATTTCCTCAGTTGTATTATAATGGATATAAGTGTACCAGATTACAATAATTTAAACAAATAACTGTCAACAACTAGTTAATTTAATTGACTCTAAAATGTGGAAATCTTGAGAAATGAAGGAATCTAAGTCAGTCTCTGGTTTCATCAGTGTCATATTTGTGCAACGCTAATGATAAAGATTAACCAAACAATATCTATAGCGAATATAGATGATCATAAGTGACGCATGGATTATGAACTTGACATGCTCACAAGTTGACGTTTTGACTGTGTGAATTTGTTTTTGGATGTGTTTTATGTCTCTACAATCAAAACTATTGTAAACAGAGTTTTATGATTAAATTATAACCTATTATCTTCAGTTTAAATCTACTAACAATTTGTAACGTGTTGTATATTGGAAACATTGTTTTAAAATTAATTCATTGCAGTTCATCTGATAATTTAATAATTATAGCGTGTGATTTGAAATATTTTTTATTACAGGCAACAGTCATACATATTCTGTTTCAATTATTATATGACCACCACAATGGCTTATCCGTGCACCAGTTGTGAGCAAGTATTTAAGGAAGAAAGTATGACATTGAAAAAGTTCACAAAGGAATTCAATATTCTTGTCAATTTTGTGATAAAAGTTTTTCTACTAAGCAAAATTTGACCTCACATATCAAAGTGCATCGAGGACAACTTGACTACAAATGCCATATCTGCCACAAGTGTTTCCCAGCTATCGGAATACTCAATGCACATCCTCCAGTGCCACCGGAATCAACGATATTTTGAGTGCCAAATTTGCGACCTGAGTTTTAAGACCAAGGGTAACCTTTACCACCATATGCAAACTCACACAGAGGAGAGACCTTACAAATGCAAAACATGCGAAAAAAATTTTAGAAGCCGGCATAAAGTGACTCAGCATGAACCTGTACATACTGGAAAAAGACTTTACAAATGTTCGTTATGTGCCGCATCATTTACACAAAGCAGTAATTTGAGGAGGCACGAACAAACACATGCAAATACAAGCTCATATTATACTTGCTCAAAATGTCCCAGAAAATATGTAAGCGCATCAAATTTAAGGCGCCATTTTGAGATTCACAACTTTCTGAATCGTGAGCCGGAACACAATTGTGTATTTTGTAACAAGAAGTTCTTCACTGAAAGTGGATATTCATTACATTTAAAGATTCATATTTATGAAAAACCAGAAAATTGTGAATTATGTGACATAGAATATGCCTCTATAGCTGACATAAACGTACGCATTAGAAGACACCACACTCGTGAGAAGCCGTATGCCTGTGAAATATGTGGAAATCGGTTCATTACTCAAGCCGAAGTGAAAATGCATTCCATCGCTCACTTGCCATCAGATGCACCAAAAATTTTCGATTGTGTCTTTTGTGAAAAAGTTTTCATAGATATGGTCAGTTGGTTAATCATAATCACATTCGTGGACACATAAAAGAAAAGATGTGCAACTTTAGTGTCTCAAGAAAATAATTTAGTCAAGCTGATGGAATGTATCGGCATATTGAAACTATTCATGAAAACGTTATTTTATAATTGAAATTTATAAAAATTCATTCATTGCTAAACGTTTTGTGAAAAATCAGTTGCAGTTAATAAAAATCCAAAACAACTTTTCTAATGAATCACCCTAAATAAGCAGTGAATTTTATTTTCCACTGTAAAATACATAAAATTTCAATCCTTTGAGCAATGTCACATTTGTAGTAGCCACAGTTTACATCTACATTTAAAAAAATTTTGTATTAACATTTTCTTGTGCTTTTAATCTCTTAACACAATATTTTAACCAAAACTTTTACGATGATTTATGTATGCATGTTTATGAATTTTTCAACGTTGTAGAATTTCTTGAATTTTTAATTCTATTGTTTATATCTGTAACACTAAACTTTTAAAATTCACTTAATATATAAAATACCTGTTCGCTTCACCTCCGGTTTTCAATGTAAAGATTTATAAATGTAGATTTAAAATATACAAAAAATAAAGTTGAAAATTTGTATGCCATAAAATCTGCTATTACAGATTACCAATGTTATTACATGCTCCAGTCACAATTTTCATAGTATTGTCTTAAAGCTACTTTGAGCTTGGTCAAAGAACACCATTTAAGGTTCATTTCGTAAACCAAGAAAATTCTGAGAAACATTTTTAACAACTAATATACAGATACACGAAAGCTTAAGCAACTAAAATTGACCAAGCCAAAACCCTTTTCCTTCCTAGATTTTTTTCCTAATGAATGCTGTGAGGTTATTTGTTGAAGAAGACGAAATAATGAATATATCAGAATATGAAAACCTGAATACCAATAAGAAATCCTCATATGAATGATATCAATTGCATATACATAGTAGAAACTGTACTCATGTAAATGCGTTTGGAGCAAGTTTTAACACATCAAAGAAAATTAAGTACCTATATCCATAAAAAAGCTAAATCCACGCATTTACACGTTGTTGGCATGCATGTTCTAAGCAAATAATATCTACACTTAATAAGTTTCTAGTACCTAACATTCTGGTAAAAATAGAAAGGTATAAAATATTTTGTTTGCGTTTTTTCCGAATAGTCAAGGAAATAGACAAAAACACAATATTCAACATCAGGATATCAATGAAAAAGGTTCATAAATCATAATACCGGAAAATCAGAAATATACGCCCGGCATCTACGGACTAGAATGTTGACTGACAAGCACGCTAAAAAACAATACTCCAGAATAACTAAGATCACGTGTGATGGGATGAAACTAAGGAATGCATCAGATTACG
>JAQIXX010007399.1:0-10893 GCA_034700605.1 Willowsia nigromaculata | reverse complement strand
TCCAACATTTCCAGCATGAGAATTTGTAGCCATCTCTTCCCTGACATTTGCTTGTTTCGCATCTCCCATTTTCTTTTGTCTCTTCTCAATTCTTTTTCTTGTTGGTTCCGTCCAAATCTTGAACCACATCCATTCCAAAATGCATACGACTAAAGTCGTTCCTAGAGCCATTAATCCCACAAGAAACAAATACCTTATCTTACAGCTCATTGAAATACGCCGAACAATCGTACCATACCAGTTAGATTCATGAGGTCGGGATTGTAGCATCTCTCTCCACATCTTTACAATACCACTTTGCCCCTCCAAAATGTCCAACCTCCAAAATACCTCATCATCCCCCCAACTCCTTACATCCCATCCATATTCCCGCCTTCCCCAGAAAGGTTGTCTTTGTTTCCAATCTGTTAGAAATGATGGAGCATACCAAATTCCTCCGTGTGTCACTGGTCTAAACCCAGGACAACCCATTTCCATAAAGTTCCCACCAGTTCTCATCAGATCCGCCACAGCAGTCGCTCTATCCACTGACGTCACCAAGGCAATACTCGTGTTATCCCTTACCGCTTTCCCAATGTCATGATAATTGTCCAGGCCAAATAGCATTCCCCACTTTGTAGCCGCAAGCCTTCCATCATCGGTCACCATTCTTGCTCCAAACCAATTCAGATTCTCCAGATTATTCAATGCAATCTCCATTGACAGCGGTTGACCCAACATAAAAATACTATTGCTTCTTCGAAAGGTGTGGCTTATTACAACAGCGACTAACATCAAAGGTGTCACCAACCAAATTGTCCACCCAAACCTTTGACTGTTTAAGATCCTATCTCCAGCTTGCCAGATAAGACTTCTAACTCCCCAAGTGAATGGATGCCATTTAATCCAATACTTTTTCTGAATCCTCGACTTCAACAAGAAGTGGTACAGGCAACCCAATAGAAAGCAGGGTGCTACATAAGTGATCGCCATAGCAAGATAAACCTCTGGTTGGAATACATGTGTTAGTTCCTTAGCTACCTGCCATATCCCCGCACGTTTTTGGGAATTGGGAAAGCAGCTCAGGAAACCAAACCCATTGTCTTTTTGTTTCATAATTTGTCCCTTTTCAACATTGAATAGGATAGAGAGTCCCATTAAGCTTTCAGAATTGTTTCCTAATGTCACATTTGTGCCAATCGCAAGAAATGCAAACAAATAGTTCTCCAAGCCTTCTTCAGAAACTCTCCTTGGCTTCAGGAAATGTTGGGATGATCCAACGGTCAAACTTCCGTCTTTAATGAGACCCTGTATTTTCTCAGCTAAACGCTCGCTTCCATCGACTCCTATTCCCTTCAGCATCTGATCCAAAAGTTCTTGATTCCCAATTGGAACGTTGGATAAGTCCAGTTCCTTCTTTAATGTCCAAGTGACATCCAGATTGTTTCTCTTGTCATTAACGTCTGCTATTTCACTGTCGAGGACCCCCTTTGACCCCCATTTTAAAATAGATTTTAGATCTCTTGATGATGTCACAAATTTCCCCTTTGAGAGCTGAAGCTGGTTGACAATCAACAGTTTGCTGCTTATGGTATATATAGGGTAGTAAGAGGGATTTTCCTCTAAAGATAGTATAAGGCCATGAGAAGAAGTTCCATCTGCAACCAACATTTCATATTCAAATAGCCAATCATTCTGAGCATTTTTATTCCAGTCTATCAGAATGTCGTAGCGAGATTGCGTAGTCCTGGGCTTTCTTTGCCTAAAAAAGGAAAATCATACTTTACTTGGTTTACACTTAATTTTTGTATAAAGCGAAATATCAAATGAACATTACTTACCCGTAAAGCCAGTCACTATTGAAATCGTCGTCCTCTTTTACTTCAGTTTTTGGAAGTATGTAAAACAAGGCAAGACAACCCGTTGTGCTTCTAGTGTGGAAATGATGGGTTGTTTCCAATTTAAATGTTTTGTTTGAATGAATGACAACTGGGAAATCTAACGGGATTGTAACGTCTTTGTAATCGTATATCTCTACCATACAATTTTCAAATAAATTAAGAAATTGTACCAATTCATAAGACTCAGCAGAATCCCATAGAAATACACAAGTAAGGAAATATAATACAGAGCTGGAAATATATGGCATATATTTATAAATGGAAAAGTTTCCCATGTTGGAGGTAGCTCATATTAGGGAACTGTTAAACTGTTGTTGCCAAACTGTTGCTATGGTAAGATAAGAAGAGGCGACAGGTTTGTACTCAAAGGATAGTAAAGTACACACGCAATCGTAAAATTTTAACAATATTGAATATTCTTTTGTAGTCTATTATCTATAAGCTGTAAAAACAAGCATTTATGCTATATAATGACGAAAATTTGTTTTTAAACTGATGTTGAACAGTACCGGCTAATTAGTTAGAAAACATCACTAAGGCTAAACATGACGAATGATAAAATGGAGATAAGGAAACACAATGGATGAAGAACATTTTCGTATTCTTTACCCCACTCTATTGGTTATACTGAAATATTTAACCATTACATTTAAATTAAATGTCCCTTGGGTTCTATGCACATTCAAAAAAACTTATTTTCTAGTCTATTTAACTGATAAAAAGATTTTGTACATTATTAAAAAATTGTACATAAAAATTAGCTAGTTTGAAATCAAAATAAAATTGTTTTTAATGTGTTGCAAGTTCAAATTTATTCACTTTATGTTTTGCAGGACATATTCACGTGAGCTAAAGATGGATCTCAACAATTTTATGACTAGATAAAGTTATGCCAAACATTTTTCATGGACGGACGTTTGAAATTTGTTTTGAGTATCCATCTCAAAACAAGCATTTTATTATCGAATAAGTGCTGAACACAAAAAAAATTGTCTTTCTTTAGAAACTGAATGCTCTTTGAAAAGTTTTGAAGGTGTGGATGATAATATGTACTTCAAACTGAAAAGGGAATTGGTTCAATATAAAATATATTCGTATTCAATTTAGTGTGTGTACTTATGAAACTCATAAAACGCTTGGATGCGTAACGAGTAAACAATCATGTATAAGTAGATCATTATAACTAAAATATATAAAACGATTAGGTGAACATGAATTCAAGTTGAAATTTCAATAAGACACGCGCTTAGGTATGAAAAAATAATAAATGTTGTTTTTCTAGTTTTTTAAATGCTCAATAACATTACAACAACTTAAAAGTTTTGATCTAGTTATACCATCAGAGCAAATGTGCATAATTCAAGATTACGAAATTAGAATATTATAATTTTTTAACAAATTGATGCTGTTAAAAATGCACCCTTCCTTGCACAAATAAAATTGTCAATGAAAAGTAATATGTAATGTTAAGGTATTCAAAGTGAGTCACTAAACTACTTAAATATACTACAGTGTAACTTATCAAGTCAAAAGACGCCTTGGAATGAGTGTACCTAATTGAATGGAACATATATTTTCAAATAAGCCAACAGTTTGAAAATTTGATAAGCCGTTAGTCGTTAGTATATCATTTCAATAAGATGAATCAAACTTTTAGACGGATATGGAAAATATTAGGAGAGTGCAGAAACAACGCTACCGAATAAATTTTGTAGGAATCAGGGATTTCTGTTGTCCAGCAGGGATTTACCTCTGAATTTGTTGTGTGACCCGGGATTTAGCGTTAAAGGATAATCGCCCATGATTTTTACTAGGAAATCAATGAAACACTTTAATGCATCATTGCTTAATGTCAATAAATTTGCTTACATAAAGTAATGCAAAATACTCAAATAGATAGATCACTACAGTATATGTATTTAAATACTCAAATATAAACGAAGCACATTTTACTGCTGCATAATTTTCCTATTTTTAAGAATTTTTGTTATCATATACCATTTTCTCTCGATGGTTCATAACAATAACAGATTAATTTCCAAGCAACAATTTAATGCAAACAAAATTTATACTTACCCGTAATTCCGTATTTACTGTTATTAATAAAATGGTACACCTACTGTCACTAATTTGCTAAGCGTTATGTAGGTATATAATCTGGTTGGTGGCTGAACCAATTATCTAAGTATATATTGTCGTGACACAGTAGGATGTAAGCTTAATTGCAAATTTGTGTCTGAATTGCGAAATTCTACGATCAATATTATTATTGCACGAACACAATTGTATCCGGTTAGTAGTTTTGCAGTCGTTGAAGGCATGTATAGAAAGGACACGTGGAAGAAAAATAAAACGTAACAATATAGTGCGTCACAACAAACCACGTAGAAAGCTATAAAAACTTTCATGTTTACAAACCCTTTCCTAAACAAATTTGACAAGTTTGGTTCTTGAGAAAATCCTAAGTGGTTCATCATTTAAAAATGAAAGCTGCAAATATTGGTTCCCCTATTGATACCAACAATGTTAGCTGTAAACAACAAATACAGTTTACGTCTCCACTTTCTATTTTCTTTAACTTTTGTTTCTTACTATTCTTTGTTCCCTTTCGAGTAACATGGGACGAGAATACTAAAAGCTTCAAGTTAAAATCGAACGTTTTACACAAGGTAAAATATGTTATAACCTAGATTTGGTTAATTCTAGTTGACTTCTCAGATTTATAATTCTTCTTCTTGTGAAACATTTTGACATCTTCATAGCTAATTTGTACCGGAACCCACGCTACTGTTATGTATACTCTGATAAATTTCCACTTAAGCATATACGAAAATTTGAAAAGGATGGATGGAGAGTTTTTGACAAATTTCTTTAACATGAGCAGCAATTTTGGATCAATTTTGTTGGCAGCATTTTTCATGAAGGAGGTGTGGTTTAACAAGCGACACATAGCAAGCATGCTTTTAGTGACTACGATCATCTTTCCAGTCTTGGGGGAATCCCGGGGAATATTCACTGGATTCTCAGTTTTTATAAAGTTTTTGATATTTGTGTCTTTGATTGTGCCTATCTACAATAGCTATGAAACAGGGATATTGTATAGTCAGTCGGACATGAACAATGCAACAGCAGTGACATATCTCATTATATTTAGAACCTGGTACACGTTGAGTTTTTCCATGGCAAATCACATTCAGGTTTTAATAATAGCGTTTAATCTAACTGTATTCCAAATCAAGTTCAAAAACGACCTAAACAAGACGAAATGCGTTTTCGATGGATTACAAGTCTACAGACGTTTAAGTAGAACTGTTGACAGCATTAATGTGTATTTAGGCAATCAACTTCTTTCGTTTTGTTTGCTTTTGATGGCATACTTTTGTCAAATACCTAATCTCCTCTTTGGAGACCACTTTCATGATAATGCATGGTCCTACATATCTTTGATACTACTCACACTTGGATGGATAGTTGCTGCAGAGTTTCACCATAGTGTTCATTCTACTGTAGTGGAATGGCAAAAAGATGTACTACAAGAGAGGGACTGTGTCGGAAATAAAGAAAATAACTATGACCCTACTTTAATCCCTGCAATGAAGCTAGGTTTATCTTTTGAAAATTGTATGGTTCAAAATCGTCAAATGCGAATGTTGCTTAATATTAACGAGCTTCAACTCGACCCTGTGTCACTTTCGTGTCGATTCTTTAAGGTCACGTATGGCTTTCTCTGTAACGTAAGTGACAATATTTCACAATAAATACATGTAACAAGATCTCTATATATCAAACCTTGTTTTGTTACAGATGTTGGGCTTCATTCTTACATATGCTGTCATTATACTCGAAAGGAGAATGGGACAACTGGGACAAATGAGAACACTAACAAGCACCTAAACAAACAACGCATACACACAAAGATATTATCGACATGAGTTGGTACTAATATTGTAATATTATTATCATATTTAGTAATTTTAAACTTGATTTACAATGTTTATTAGTGAAAAAGGTTTCCGAAATTTTGATGCATCGTATAATTCTTGTATTTCTTTGAACTATTATTTGTTAATTCCACACATTTCTAGTAATACGCGAAAGTATTATGATAACTTTATAAAGGAGGCATGTGGACTTAATGCTGATTGAATAAATAGTAATTGCATTAACTAAATTAACAAAACAACACTTTATACTGCCCATATTTCGACTTTGTTCGCTTTGCCTATTATTTGATTTCTATATCAATTAGATGAACCAATCAACACATAATTTATTATACGTAATACAAAACGGTCAAAAGTAAAAATAAATTTTTATAAAGTAGCTCAAACACAGCCGGTTCTTCGTTAAATTCAGTTGCCTGTAATCTACATATTAAAAATTACATTTTAATTGACAATTCAAGAATGGAAGAAAAATCACAAAGTCCACTAAACCCAAAACCTGCAAACAGTATCAATGATGATGCACGTATACCAGTTTTGTCGTTGCTAGCATTATATTTCAACTGTGCGTTTTTCACATTTGTAGTCCCCTTTCGAGTAAAATGGAACGATAAAAACAATAGTTTCTGCTTGACATCCAACTTTTTTCAGAAGGTAACATAATTAAATGATTTTGTTGTAACTTTGAACATTATCTGAGCTAATTTTTAATCCTTTTATCAGCTCGTGTGCTCGGTGGGACATATAATCACAATTTATAATTTTGCACGCTACCAAATCAATACTTTCATGATTCTAAGGAAACTTGATGATGAGTTTTTCAGTACATGCTTTTTTTCTGTCAGCAACATGGGGTCACTTATCATGGCAATTTTATTCTTAAAATGTGTCTGGTTTAATCAATCCCAGATATTGGAACTAATTAATACGACTTGCATCAGGTCACCTAGGCTGCAACAAGATTACAAATATTTTAATGTTTACAAACTACTGATACTCTTAAGTATACTTGTGCCAGCCATTAACAACTGGCTTACAATTGTTTCCAGCGTGCAAGCAAGCGAAGAAAATATTACGATAGGAGAAATAGTTTTGTGTCTTTCAAGTTGGTTTTCATACACCTTTGAGATGGCTGCTTATGCTCACATATTAGCGATAACATTTTGTCTGGCACTTCTTCAAACCCGATTTAAGTACGATATGATAAACTCAGATAGCTCTTCTGAAGGAATAGAACATTACCGGAATTTAACTGAAATAGTCAAGAAAGTCAACGACTACTTGCAAAGTCAGCTTCTCAGTTTTTCTATAATTGTGATGGCATTCTACTGTCTTATTCCTACTCTTATCGAGACATTTAATGAAACACCATTTGTCGCAACATTTGTTACTACATTCTTGATGGTTAAGATAATCTGGCTAGTTGCTGCAGAATTTCATCACTCTGTGAATTCTACTGTTGTAGAATGGCAAAAGCGCATTTTAAAAAGTACAAGTTTCAAACGTGTAGCACATATACATGATGGTATGCTATGTCAAGAAGTTTCAAAGATGTTTCAAGGTTGTGACAATTATGAGGATCTTCAAAAAGGTATGATGGTAATGCTAAGCATGAATGAGCTTCAACTAGAAACAGTGGCGCTTTCCTGCAGGTTTTTCAAGGTTACTTACGGCTTTCTCAGTTCTGTACGTTAACAAAATAAGAGCATAAATTTTGATGGAATTTTATGAGCTAAAATTTGTACACGTATTGGTTACAGATGCTTGGCCTGATTATGACGTATGCAGTCATCCTACTTCAAACCAAAATTAGCAAGCAGTAATTGTCAAATATTGCAATGAAGTTTTTGAAACGTTAACATTTATACCTCAGCTTTTACTGAAATTTGTCTGCGGTTAAACGTAAATAAAAAAGAAGGGGGAATTTTGAGCCAATATTGGTTTCATCAATAAAAATTTAATTTTGCATTTGATATCAAATTATTTACGTTGCTTTCATTAATTTTAGTGGTTTTGAAAGGACATTGGACAAATTATTACTATAAAAGAACTTTTAAATCTGTCCTACGAGTTTTTGAAGATAAAAAATATTTATAAAAAATATAATTTACCACTTTAAATCCCATGCACCATCAAGTAATAAAAAATATTGGTGAAACCCATTCATTCAAAAAGACTAAAATCGATCAATAATGTAATAATAATAATTAAAATGCTTTCATTATGATTGTGGTCTTGACCACGCCTCCCTTGTTTCGTCACACACTACAAAGTAAATTAATGATGTTTGCGGCACTCTAAAACTTATTTGAAATGCCAAGAATTCAAGGTTTTTTACACTTACGTTACGTAAAGTAAATGTGAGCGTCATTTGAAAGGTCAAAAGTCCTCTTTGAACTACCCTTAATTGTAACGATCTTCCGAAGTCATTAGCTAAAATTATCAATCCATTTAAAACACATCTTATCTTTTATCTCAACTTAATTTCAAAATGGCGTTGAATGTTTTTTTATTTACAACTCATAGGCTGTGCAACCTACCAACTTGTACAAAAATATATAATGAAGGTGCAGTAATCAAATTAAGTAAATCAATATTGAAACTTCCAGGACGACTAGACCAGGATTGCTATATTTGCTAATTAATAAATTAATAAAACATTTTATATAACGAAGTGATGTTGCTTTACTACGTTATTTGCTACTTAGAATGAAAATACATTCTGACAGTGACCAGTTGTTTCTCAGAAAACTTATCTCTCTACCTTATTAGTGACCATGGAAACCAAATCCCGTGGCATCTTAGCTTCTGCTAGATTCGCCAGCACCAATAACAAACGACATTCACCCACACTGTCGTTGCTTTCTTTCTATTTTAACTGCACGTTTTTCATGTTCATGGTTCCCTTCCGGGTGGTACACAGCGGTGTAGATGGACATATCAGACTGGCATCGAACTTATTTCAAAAGGTAATAATGATATTACTAAGACAAGATGTTCAATCATAAAAGCCAAATTCTGAATATCAAACAACGCAATTTTGTACTGTTAGGTCATTTGTGCTCTAGTCCATGTTACAACAATTTACACGCTGATACACTTTCATTTGGAGTTGTTTATGCGTATTGGGGACTACGATATTCTAAGTACATGTTTTAGAATTACCAGCAATTTGGGAACCTTATCCATGGCGCTCTTATTCATGAGGTGTGTGTGGTTCCGTAAACATCAAATTGTTGAACTAATTGATGCCACCATGATGAATGTAGGCAGAGAAGCTACACACTTAAGTGTTCTGAAATCCAATACATATAAATTTTTTATACTTGTAAGTATAGTCCTTCCAACCTACAATGGTTATCAGACGACAGAACTAAATTTCCGCAGTGACGTATACAACAACACAATAGATAAAATGTTTTCTATTGGTTCAAACTGGTACACTTTAAGTTTTGCTATGGCAAACCATGCTCTTTTTCTAGTGCTTACCTTAACGCTTACACTTATTCAGACACAATTCACAGAAAAGTTTAAGAAATTAGATTCCATTTTAGATGGAATAAATCTTTATCGACGCGTAGTTGAAGTTGTTGAAAAAATCAACGACTTTATAGGAAGTCAGCTACTTGCATTTTCTATTGTTGTAATGACGTACTACTGCCAAATTCCTATCATGCTCGAAGACCTTATTAGCAACTCATTGTACATTAATTTTCTAGCTACGTTTGCAATAATTACGATAGGCTGGCTAGTGGCAGCGGAATTTCATCATTCTGTACAGTCTACTGTATCCAAATGGCAAAAAAGCATTCTTAAAGGGAATACATTCAAAAACGAAACAGATATTTATTTCCTCATGAAATTCCAGAAAAGTTCTAAAATAAGTTATCGTTTAGACGAATGTGCAGATTTACATAAATATTTGCTAATGATATTAAGCATGAACGAGTTTCAGCTTGAAGAAGTGGGACTATCGTGCAGATTTTTCAAGGTTACGTACGGGTTTCTGAGTTCTGTAAGTTGGAAAGCAAAATAAATACAGTTAGTGTTAATTTTTTAAAGAAACTAAACTGAAATTTTCTTTCACAGATGCTTGGACTAATTCTAACTTACGCAGTCATCATACTTCAAATCAAATTCAACAAATCCCAATTTATTTCATGATAATTCTTGCAATGATCAAATATTAAGAAACTTTCAAAATAGATATATAATATCAAAGAAAGGTTCAAATTCAACAGAATATTATTACCAAAGGAATCAAAACTTGGATTTGTAGTTGCATTAAAGTGACTTGGACTTGTCTTAGAACAACAACAGCGTGTACAACAAATACATTATATTAATAGAAGTTATGATTCGTTAAGCTATTCCATATCCAACCAAACAATAAAACACAATATATTGATGGTAACCGTATAAATACAAGACGTTACGTACTCAGATAGTTGCTGCGATGCCGAATATTTCCCTGATTACTCATTTATTTTATTTTCTTCCCGTTTTCTCTAATTGTGATCCAGAAATATCTTGTTTGTACTCAAATGACACTTGCATTATCATTCTATTAACCAACTTGAAGCATACATGAAATGGTAATTTAAAATTTCACAAATGATATAAAGTCCTACGTATTTTCATTTATAATAACTAACACAATGACATGTGTATAGATTAGGAATTTATACACCAAAAGATTGCTGTGTTCTATATGTATAATTTACATATTGTCATTTAGTAGAGCTAACACAATAACATAATATGACTTTCAAATGAGCATTGTATTTTAAGCGTTATTTATAGGTCTATAATTTATCTGTAAAATTATATATAAACTACTACATATATCTAAGAGCACAAAGAACATTCATACCTATTTCAAACACTATTTTACCGTGTTTGTGTCTTTTGTTATTGACTACCGTAAATTCGCAATTAGACGCCCTCCCCCAATTACTGGCCTCCCCCAAATAGACGCCTGGCGTCTACGAGCTAAAAAGTTGACGAATGCTTATAGCAGCCCCCCTCAATAACTCGCCTCCCCTAAATACACGCCCCGTCAAAACTTG
>JAQIXX010007398.1:0-10895 GCA_034700605.1 Willowsia nigromaculata | reverse complement strand
CTCAGCACAGCCTCCACCCACTCATCCGCTGAACTGAACACATCCCGACTCCTCAACACCCTATCCTCAGTCTCATGATTATCCAACCTCACACTACTCACATTGTACACACTATCCCCCTGCACGGAATAGTACGTGTAGTCCTGAATCTGTTCCGAAATATTCCTCATGAGTACACTCAAACTCGTGAAAAACTTGTGCTCAAACAGAGATCCCGGATTATTGAGAAAACTGTGGAACGGGTGCGGAACCCCAGACTTCTGGAAGAACCTCGGGGGCGAAGTACCAGACAGCGGTGGCGGTGAATGCGACATGATTCTAAGTTTTCTCAAATCACACTACTCACAAAACTAGGAAGTACCCTACGACATCCTTGTCACTTTCAAAAAAAAAACAGAGCCACACAGTTTTCATTCGATTTCACTTTTTTTTCATAACCACAAAAACGATAGCGTATACACAGCGATCTCCTCACGAAAACCTGATTCGCAGCAATTCCTCGCCTCTTTTTCTACTCATATTTGTTGTGCCAGATATCACTACCTTCCTCGTCTCTCCACTCTGTTCAAAACTTATTATATTTTTTTCGAAAATGCGAAAGTTGCGTGTGGATCTCTCTAGACGCCTTCAGTAGATGCAGCAGCGTTGAAAAAACTTTAAACAGAGATTAGGTTAGTAGCAGCATTTCAAAACGCATGTACTCCACTTGTACTTCATTCACGAACTGAAGGATCTGCACAAATCTCGCTGTTTATTTTGTTCGCCCTCTGAGATGCGAAGATATTTTGTGTGTGAAGAAATAATATAGCGTTAGCCTTGCATGAACAAATTGACGCTGCTACTCTGACTGATGGTAACGCACCAAGAACCCAACAATGAAATGTAAGTGTGCGATATAAAATCCTACGAGATTGTTGCACGTATCGTTAGACCTGAGTCATAACGCTTGTGAGTAATTTTTTTTTATATGCGTTTACAAGTCATACTGCACATACGCGATAGTAGTTGCAATTGGTGGACTACATTTTCTTGGGGTAGTGGACACAATAAATGCAGGGTTTGCTCTGTTAAGTTTGCTGCATATATTTTCGATTGATGATTGTGTATATAGTGGGGTGTATATGAGAGGAAGTCTTTATATGCGTAACTTGTTATCTTATTTTGTTCACTAAACAAATTTGTTATTTGTTTGAGATATTTTTGGGTTTTAAAACAAATAGATATAGATTGAGTTGTATTTTTTGAGTGGGGGTCGGTTTGTCTGTGTGTCTGTAAAGTGATTTTTGAAAATGTTTAAAATTCTGGTCCATTTTCAAATAGGTCATAAGCTCAAGATCTCCAAATCGCCAGCACGGTTTCATTTTCGGGGATGAAACTAAACCTGTCATTTAAAATGCTGCGCAGTTTAAAACGCCACGCGAAAGACTACAAAAATATTTTAGAGGTCACACCCTCCCACTCGGAAATAACATGCAATCAAGAAACTGAAACAACAATAATTTCAAACATGCGACACTCCACAGCTATGCCATTACGTTAATTAAATCCCTCAAAATTATATCCTAATGTCCATCAAAAAACAACAACAGATAGCACAATTTTACTCGAAAAATACACCAGTAATTTCGAGTCATCACAATTAAATGCGCACGTAATGAGATGCGCTACACACTAATCTAAAATATATCTTAATTTCAATAATTGTATTAACAATTTTCCGAAATCTGATTCCCATTTAAGTACATAATCTACCCAAAAATAACCTCCACTACGCCTCATCCGCCACCAAAAAAAAATTCTCAAAATCATATTCAAATTATCCGACTCATTCACTCTATCTCCATCCAAAAAAAATCCTGATAGGATAAAAAGCAAACAAGGCTGTGCAAACAACTTTATATAATATCTCGATAGACCATGAAGACTGAGAGAACTCATAAAAACAATACAATTTCATGCACATCTCAAATCTGAACTTGAAATTTTAATTTTCTTCGACATGACACGATATACTTATTTCAGAAAAGGGTGCTGGCTGATTCGAAACATGAAAAACGAGTAAGTCGCGTCTTAAAGATTTTGATTAAAACTAGTCATTCGATTGGGAACGCACGTACGCTTGTCTGAATAGCATGCAAAACTGCAAATGCGTAGATTCGGGTTGAATATCAATTTTCTGACACTTTTGTGCTCTTTTTCATTCCGCTTTTATCCGCAATTAAATCATAAATGTGGAGCAACCCCCGACACTAATCCTAAGTTCTAATGACTCAACTCCAGGAACGACTACCCTCATTTTATGACTACCTATTCATGACTAATCCCAACAAAAATTGCACACGTAATACCTGCAAGGGTACTAGAAATAATTTTTTTTCCGCATGCCAAAAAATTTTAGACACAAACAAATTGCATCGTACGATATCGCACACACGTACGACAAAGAGGTTCTTGACTCTCCCATTAAACTTTATAGTTAAAAAATATTAAATGTGCAGAAATAGCGAAAACCAAAACAGATTCCATCATAGTTCACGGCTAATAGTGACGCATTAAGAGACCTGTAAAGATAAACACACGAAAAATTGTTAAACATGCCAAGAAAAATTGCGTATACACTAGATTAAATGTGTGTGCGTGGTCAGTTTAGTTCGCTTATAAAAAAATTAACGTTCGCTAAATAGCATAACAAGTCACAACAACCCAATCTCGTCGATACTCAATACACTCACGTAACACCTAACTAGAATCGCTAGAATAACTCGTTTTTATTAGGCAAACGGTTGTTGAACGCACCCACCCTACAAACCCAAACATGATAAAATTACGATATCCCCATTTAATTGCAGTGTAATTTCTTTAGAGTGCTTTTTTACGTAAACTATCGTAGCGTTAAATATTAAATTTCTGTCAAAGTTTTTTATTTGGTCGGTTGCATAAGCTCATCTGTGTGTGTGTGTGGCTCCTCCGCATATTTTTAGATTACTTAGACTTCCGGTTTTTTTACGCACTAAATTTTGGCCATCCCATTCCATCTATGGCTTCTGTGGTCCCAAAAACCAAAATGATATTCGAATTAGAAGTCCCTAAAAAGATAATTACGAAAAAAAAGATACATCTTCAGAAAAAGACAAACGATTAGCCTGACCCAGTTGAAATATAGCACAACGACTTGTTAACAACTGATTAGTTATTTCTATCATGTCTCATTCCTGCAATTCAACTTTCCGTTCCGTCTATCCCAAATTCCATAATTATTTCCTCATACACACGGGGTTCTTCTTGTATTCTATTTGGCAATTTTACATGAGTTTTTTGCATGTCCAAAAATGAATGTTTTTGTCCAGGTGGGATTTTAGTAATATCGCGCTGGAAAAAACTTGTTTTGACATTCGCAAAAACTGGAGTCTGGATGATTGCTGCATGTACAATGAGTGGTGTTTTGAAGCAAAAATCAGTGCAAAAGAACAGGATGGAAGCGCAATAACATGTTTTTATGATTCCAAAACACGTGAAATATTATTTTTTCTCGTAAAACTCGATGTTATTTTGAAAGTGTCAAGTATTTTCTGTGCAAAACGCTTAAAACGCTGCTATAGACACAACTTGTTGATTTCAATACTTGTTTCCATGACCACTTGTGTAATAGGAAATTGTAAATAATTTTCAACTAAAAAAATCGAATGTCTACTCAGTCCATAACCACATTAAAAACACAATATTTTGAAAAGCATTAATATTAACGATTCAACGATACACGTCCCAAATTGCGTAACATTATTCCCCCATTACTGGCCATTCTTCAAGTGTATAACCGCAAGGCATAGCCCATCAAACACAAGACGTGCGAAGAAACTCTAAAAACATTTACTTTTCATGTAAAAAAATCGAAAGCGTTTCCTGTTTAGACTTCAAAACTCACAATTTCCAGACATTAACGAGGTTATGACACATTCATGTACAAAATAATTTTTACTCATGAAGCGACATGTTCATTCAACCACAAAACATATTAGTCATATTCTGTAAGAAAATTGAATTTTCATCCATCTTTCCTCAATAAAAATCACGCTCATGTAATCAAACCAATTTGCTTGCAAAAATTGGATTGAAAAAAATATTTCTAAACTATCAACCCTGTCCTTCTTTCAGGTTCTCAAATCACCCCCATCAGATAAAACGCACTTCACCAAAGCCTGACCCCCTTACCTCCCCCTCCAAAAAAAAATCACTTAATCATCCATTTCATTTTAAACTTGAAATCACTCTCAAACAAATTCCCTCAGTTAGTACCTTCAGCTTCAAAAAAATTATTGCACTCACGACAATTTCTTCATCGTCCATCAACCCCACTGCAAAAAAAGGAGAGAGAGAGATGCCCTATTTACCACACAACCCATTCCATTACCACTTACACGACATTGTAGTGTGAAGAAAAACTGTGTCGCCCTTTTCTAATCCATTTATATACTTTTTTATGCACATGCTGCGAATAAAATGCGTTTTCTGCGTCTGAGCATTAAGGGTAAATTAACGTGACAAATTTAGTCAACTTCGCAAAAAAGCGCGTTGAAAAGTGTAAAAAAAGCGAATGCGTGAATGTGCGCTCTTTTAACCAACTTCGCATCCCCCTGTGAATTATGGCTGATCATTAAAAAGTTTGATAAAAACGATGATGAGAAAGAGAAGGGGACTCATACGTCTTCTGTGCAAAAATCCATTTTAAAACTTTTTCTCCCATTTTTGTGCAACCAAAAATTTCGCGAAGGAGAGTGAACATGAAGGAAGGACATTTTCCTCCACCTCCTCATGTGCGATCGCGGTTTTCTCATAAATTCATCAATTTACTCCAAACAACGCATTCTCAAGTCTGGAGACATGCATGCATTTACCCCATTCAAAAAAACACACACAAACTCACCCCAAAAAAGAATCATTCAATCCAACCATTTCGAAATCGAGGAAAACTCTGCACCATTTTGTCATCATCCCAGACGTCTCTCTATCCACCTCTCAATTACACAAAAATTCCCGAACAATAAATGCATAGAAAAAACAAGTAACGAAATTACGCAACAAAACGCTGTACGAACAGGATTTTTTTTAACCAACATGAAATAACACACACCCCCATTCAAAAATTTACACACACTCGAGCAACGCATACTATCGAAAAGGGACGCAAAACAATACTACCTATTACACGATAATGTCAGTTCAACAGTTCACAAGCACAAAACTCTATATAATCGCTTGCATAAAAAAGGACAAGTAATAATTGACTGTACTGGTTTTACTACCCAAGCGTGTCAACATCATCAATATTTAAATTAGCTCTCTTGGTGCATTTTATATAGCGTGACAGGTTAACGAACACTTGCAGTTGCGGAATAGCTCATTTTCAAATCATCTTTTTTGGAATGCAACGATGAAATTATTTTATCATCTTTTTTAACACTTCTAAGCTGACATGCAAATCTACACCAATAAATCCAGATTACCTGACCAAAAAAAAAATTGCAGAGAAAAAAGAGCAACTATAAAATTTCCTTGAAATAGCGAAAAAAGCGCACGCGCATCGTAAAAGGTGAAGAATGTGAACAGCGACAATCGAGCATCAAAAAACTCCAACCTCTCTGGTCAATGATCGACCAAGACGATGCAAAAACCCAAGGAAAATGTAAGTTACTTAACCAATAAAGCGCTTAAAAAATCCAAAACGAGATAAACAATCTTGTGCGATTATACACGCCATCAAGACGAATGCCCAGTGACCATGCAGCAAGCCCTTCAATTCTATAGCGTGTAATAATGCAACGTCTAATTGCGCTACAAGATTAAAAGAAAAACGCAAGGTGAGGACAAACTTTTAACTCAATCATGATGGACAAAAAGAGTATTTTATTTACTTTTCGGAAGAAAAATCGAATAAATTGGGAATTGCCCATTTAAAAAAAACAATTTACACACATAATTGTACTTTTTTACTAGATTGTATAGAAGGTAAGTTGCGCAATCGAAAATGAGTTAATAGCTAATCTTCCTGGTTCATGGGATTACGAAACAATTTTCATAGAGCTCCTCCTCCGCTACCCCATCCAATCACGTACGTAAACCAAAGCAGAAACTCGGTGATCAGAAAGCAGCACAGGGACACCCATTTCGAAAGAGTCAGTGATGTGCTGGAAATACACGAATTATGTTATAAATTATCAGCATAAACCTCATGGCCTAATGTGTACGCAGCAATTCTACTTCACTTGCGAAAATGACTCATTTCATGATCGCATATCCGACCTCAGTCATATTCACCAAAAAAACACGATCAGAGAGCCGTTTTGAACTTGACAGACGAATGAACTTGCATTTGTTGCAAGCAAACGATCCTCGCATGGAGCAAAACTATATACTCATTATTAATCTATCCATAATCTACCTCTCTCTTCTCTACACATATCCTTAACCTTTGCATTCCCAAAACCAAAAAATTTTATTCATAAAGGCCGATAAACAAAAATCCCCTCACGTTAAAATGCAAGTGACAAAGGCACTCTTCTTAGAACGGTTCTCGTCGTCACAACTTCGTTTACGACCTGTTGCTCCTTCAACCGTCATATCGCCATCAGCACGCTGCTGAGCGTCTTCAGCTTCTCCTTCGTAATCGTCCTCACCCTCTGTGACATCGTATGACTCGTAGTACGTTACCTCCTCGTCTAGTTTACTGCGCATTGCGAGTCTTGGAGAACCTGAGTATGATCTCAGTTTAATCGACTTGCCTTCTGGGACTGTTGACTCTGAGTTGGCCTTCCGCTGCTTCCTCTGTAATTTGGAGAGAAAAATCGTTTTAAAAAAGGAATTCGAAAAAAATCTCGATTTTTTCAAAATTATTCCAAACACCAACCTTGCGTTGCCGATCCACCCTCTTCTTTCCTTCATCGTAGCACCTTGAGTTTCGGCAAAGGAAGTGCAGAGCGTGAACTGCAAAAAAACAACAGCCAAATTATATAAAAATCGACGGCAATTTAATTGTTTTATAACTCACAAGCGATCGAAGAGAACACGGTAGAGGCGCAAATCCCTAAGTGGAAATCGACAGGAGTGAGGAACGGGACACGCGAGAGCACTGGAGTGGTTGAGTACTCTAACCCCACCAGTAACACAAGTAGTCCAGCCTTCAGAACAAAATCAAAAATCCTTCCAAAGTAATTACACAACCACTAAGCAAAAAAAAAAGAAAACATCAAAATCACGTAACCTTACAACAATGAAATTGCAGATGACTCCAATCAAACCGTGTCTAGAGCTCCTTATAACCCACAAACTAAGCAGAGAGCAAACCGTGAGAAAAGCCGTAGGAATGAAGAACGTGATCGCGTGACGGAGCCACAGCTTTCTGAAGTGGAAACGAATGATTAGTTTCGAGTAACTCCCACCTAGAAGCCAATTCATGAAAAATATTAAATATCCATGACCTTGAGTACGTGTTTAAAATTAAAAAATTTAAACCTGTATCAAGGTAAGTTTGAATCGAATGAGTCTCAACGTTCAGCAGCGAGTAGCTCGACTTTCCCGCTAACGTGGCCTTATCAATCCTCGACAAGTCAACTGACCTCGAACCATTTCTCCAAACGAACAGAATATCGTCTGTTTTATGCCCAACTGTGGGAATAACTCAAGTTTATTAAACGTTCATTCATGATTAGTTTTACTTAAACTCAACCAAATATTATGGCTAGTACCCTTACAGCTCTCCATGTCAATGTCGCAGGTGAACGTGTGCATGGGGAAGCTCTCAAACCTCATCGGGCAGGATACTGAGATAGTGATCCTGGATGTCTTGAGGATGTCACCGTTTCTGGATAGCCTGATGATCTGATTTGCGAGATTATCTCCAGCCCCACCCCCACTGGACACGTACCTCGAGTCTGTGGATACTTCGTTGACGATGAACGTGTCCTGAAAGTACATGCATAAAGTTATTTGGCAGCCAATTGAAATACTCAAAAAACACGAAGCTACGATACTCACAGGATTCCAAAAGGTTGACATGAACTCTGCATTATCCACCAATATTTCAGAGACGCTCCCCGTCCCATCCCCACCACCTTCAAACGATAACCTTGGGTCATTCCACATTTGCATGAAGAGTAAGTTCACTGTCATGGTCTATATAGTGGAGTATAAAAACACGCATCAAAATATTACCCAAAAAATCAATGAAAAACTCAAAAGAGCAAATTTCCTCACCGATTTCTCCTCATTGATCTCAATGATATTCCGAATGAACGCGAATGCCTGTATCTCCAGTGGATTTTCTTCCAGAAAAAAAAATCTCAAAATTAAAACCACAAAAACCAAAGAAAACATACAAAACCTAAATCTCCAAAACTCACCTCCATACCCAGGCCTAACCCGATTATCCGACCGAGAATCAAGGTCATCCAGAATATCCGACAAAACAGAGCTGCTGGAGGTTCTAGAAAAAAACGCCATGAATATTATGAACCCAATAACATTATCAAATTACTCAAACCACCCCCACCAACTCACCTCTTCCCACCAACCCCAGAAACAACACAAACCCCAAAAACGAAGCTACTGATAACACCAACCCAAATCATACTGGCAACATCCTAACGTTCACCTTCTTATTCTGCCTTCCACCCGATTTATGAACTTATTGTTTCACAGTTTTTTAACCATCATCATTAGAAAAATAGAGTCAGCGATAAAAAAAGAACACGCACGTTGTGTGACGATCGCAAAAGATGAAGCATCATGAGATGAACCCACATTCCCCATTTGACAATGATTTCTCCCAATTAAAATCAATTAGCCTCATTAAACAAGATCAGAGCTTCTCGGCAGAGATGGAATTACGCGAATTTATGACTTTGTAACAAAAATATATCTAGATCAAATGCGAACCTGATTAACATACGATACACCGGGGCAATATGATAATTTACGTTAAACTCAACAATTTTCCAAAATTTTCCAAACACCATTTTTTTATTTTTCAGCAAAAAAAAAACGGTCAAAAACAATTCCATATGTACACAAAACACATTTTCGTATATCTCTACAAACTAAACATCGAAAACACATTTAATCATTTTTTGTACAAACGTGTTCCATGCTTCACATTTAAAAATATTTACTAAAACTACAAATTACAATCCCTCCAAAGAAAAAAATCCGAATAAAATTATCTATGAAATTAGAACGTACCTGAAAATAATTCAAAGAGGGTGATCCGAAGATTATGGGTAGGTTGTGTAAGCGCTGCTGACACAAAAGGGTTGTAATTTCGCTTGATATTTAGCTCAACTTTTTTTCTTTACAAACTTGGACACAATCTTAAATTTACATTTTAAAAATGTCTACTGGCCAGTACAAATTACACAGACAAATTTGTTTTTAAGAAAATTCACAAGCACTGCTCAGTTTATTATGCGTTTTTATAACGAATTCATCGGCCAGATATCACTTACATTTTTAACACCGCACCAAAAAACGAACCAAATTATCGAGTGTAGTAACAAGAAACATCATTTTTAAAACAAAAACTAGTCTACGATTATTTAATGCGATAAATAAATTATATATTTTCAAACATACGCTAAATGCTTTTGAAAGATGCAGGGGTTTTGGTTGACTCATGTGTAAAAACTAATGATGATGTAGAGAAGAAAGGCAGAGAGTTTTGTAATCCGTCAAGATACATCCCATCGGATTTTCCTGCTCATCTGAAAGTGAAGATTGATTTTGTGTGGATTTAACGATTTGTTTTGGCTACTTGAAGACTAACCTGCTCTGATACATATCTTTGTGGAGAAAAAAAAAACATATTTATGGCTGGGGATATTAAGAGGTAGATTCCTTCCTTCCTCCCGCATCATTGATCCTAGTAGAAAAAAATATTGAAAAGTTTTCGAGATTAGAATGAGCCCTTATGAAAGCTATTAAGAAATATTAATGTTTAAAAAAAGATTAAACAAAAATTGCTGCACAACTATTTTTTGTAAAAAATCGCTTCAAAGTAGTGAAGTGTTTTTTTTTGTCAATCATGCGATAATCAAAGCTAATTACAGTCACGTCATGTAAGTCGAACGTTGTGGAAGAATAATAAAGCGTTTTTTTAAACATTTTTTTAGTAGCAAGCGCTAAAATGTAAGAACACGGGCGTAGCGAAAATAAAAAGAGATTAATATTTTTTTTTGAGATTTGCTCAGCAAAATGAAAAGATGAGAAGCGTAAAAAATATAAATAGGTCAGAATATAGTGTTTCGTGTGTTTTTGGAGTCCGGTCAAATAATCGTACACAAAAAAATGATCGAGAATTTTGTTGTTCGAAAACACGACTATTTTCATCTTGAAGAAGAGAGAACAGCAAAAAAGTGATGGAAATGCTGGATGACGAGAGGATTGTTGAACTCATGTTGTGTTTTTTTAAACGAATTTTCTAACCTTGTGTACGCGATAGAATCGCGTCTCCTGTATTCTCACAGACACATCATCGCATCTCACTCAACTAACCTGAGAGGATCTTTCATGGGCCCAGACCAAAATATCAACCGTGTTGTCGGTCAAAACAATACGTTATCATAATTTTTTTTGTCTCGGACTAATTAAATTTTTTTTAAACGCTTTTTTTGTTTGCTCAGAGAAAAACACGTACCTCCTCTCTCCCAACAACAACTGGTATGATAAAAGTAGCAAAAAACTTGTTTTTTCGGTTTTTTAGATAGGCACTTCAAAACCAACTTACCTGGGATCTGGGTATCGGTTACCAGAAAATTTTTGTGAGAGCCTTTTTCATGCGGAGATGGCGTCCTCCTCGGTTGAGTGGTTGTTGTGGGTGTCCGGCTTCCTTGGGGAGTCGTTTGGTGGGG
>JAQIXX010007397.1:0-10895 GCA_034700605.1 Willowsia nigromaculata | reverse complement strand
GTTTGCCCCGATGTTGTGCTGGATGAAGTAGTGGCATTAGTGGTGGTAGATGATTCTGTCGTAGTTGTCGTTGTGGAGGTGGTTTCGCACCCTACGATTTCTGGATAGTCACACTGGTCAGATCTGGGGTCATAATGGAGACCTTCTGGACAATCCATTTCATAAGCATATTCTCCAGCCACACAGGATATAAACTTGCTGCAGTCTGTTGGATGCTTGTAGTTTCCATCTGGTAATCCTGAACAATCAAACTCTGGTGACGCGGACGTCGTTGAAGTTATAGTGGTACTGGAAGAAGTGGTCGAAGATACCGGGGTCGTCGAGGGTGTCGTAGAACGTGTCGTTGTAGGGGAAGGTGTCGTTGTTGGGGAAGGTGTCGTTGTCGTGGAACGTGTCGTTGTTGTTGAAGGCGTAGTGGTCGTGGTGGTAGTTCTTGGAGTAGTAGATGGTGGGTCTATAACGCAACCAACCACACTTGGCCAATCGCAGCGATCCGTTATGGGGTCATAATGTAAACCTAAGACATTTTAAAACAAAATTCAAGATTCAATTTAACATCGTCTTTCGGTGTCACCAATACCATGCTTGAGGAATTATACCTGCCACACAATCCATTTCATATGCGTAGATTCCAGCTACGCAGGCAATGAATTTGGTACAGTCCGAGGGATGAACGTAGTTTCCATCTCGTTTCCCCGTGCAGTCATAAAAGTCAATAGGTCCTATGGAAACAAGAAAACCAAATTTTGAATAAGAGTTTCGCTAAGACTGCTACTGAGACTTAAAAAGAGTATGTTACCTCTCTGTCCAAAGACTGGGGAAAGGGAAATCAGTGCTATCATACACACACTGAAAAGTGGAAGTCCTTGTGTTTTAGCCATTTTAGAAAATCCAGTCTAGGTTTTGCCTACGCTAAACTATTATGAAATGATGTTTTATGCAGATGGGCGAAGGAAGGAAGTTCATGAATGGAAAATTCTAAAATTGGTGGATAAGAGATAATATCGCCATCATGGTCGTGATAGAAAGTGATCTCCCAACTGGTAAAAACTTCGTTTTTATTATTTCATCCTTCAACAAAGGTAAGGCTTGGTTGTCATTCTTTGAAGTGAATTTCATGTGCGATTAACATTCTTGCAATTATCGTTGAGTAATTTCCTAAAACCAGATTTAGGATAATCCATTAATAGTTTGCTACTCATTGATAAGCTGAGATTTATAAAAATAAGCATGCTTTCATGTTGTTCAAATCCAAATAATTACATTTATTTCAATTACGTATCAATTTATTGAAGTTGTTTAATAATTCAAACCATTTTATTTTGCGCACATTTTGACAACAAAAATGCTTTCATAAGGTTATATAACATTTCCAGATAATATGAATCAGCAGATAGAATCAGCAACTAACAATTAATAAGACTGAAGAATTTTGATAAGCCAATGGGAAATTAATTAAATCTTTACATGTGTACACAACCGCAAGTTCATCTGTCTTGGTGTGTTAAACATACTTTTCGCTGAACATGAGAATTATTTCGCATATTTTAAAACTAAAATCTTTTGACTCTTCTGCAAGTTCATTGTCAATGTCTCTTCCTGATGATGATGTGATGATTAAATGATTGCATGTGTATATAGGTATGCGATTACTTTTTGGTTGGCTGTTGGCTTCGGGCTGGCTGGCAGGATGAGATCACTGCTCTGATGAACTTTGGCTTATTTATACTTGTTCACTTTCTGTTCCAATTCGGATGGCAGGGAGTAATCCATTCTGTCAAGCTACGAGCAAATAAATTTGCACAGATTTTTATGTCCGATCTGATGATATCATTTTAATCTTGTTTGCTTAACATTTAGCAGTGATTTGTTTTTTGAAATGAAGTCATGCATAAACTACTTTTAGGCTTAATGAGAATTTTACCTGCACTCCAGCCTTTAGGAAAAGGAAGGTTGGCAAAGCATTAACATTGTACAAGTCAGAAACATCCCGATTTTTCTCCGCGTCAATCTTGATAAACGAGACCTAAGGTATTTTAATGAACGGTAGTTAATGAAATTAAAGTATATAGAGCACTCGTTTAATGACTGGCTGATAATTGAACTTTGATCAGAGGTGATTGATTTACGTTGGGATTGTTGGCAGCCAAATCCGAAACTTTCTTCAGACTGTGAGCGCTTGCGTTACACCATTGTGCGGTGAATTCGATGACCACAAGGTTTCCCCCAGCCTCTTCCATTTGCTTATCAAAATGGGGCTGTACAAAGAACACAATAAATACTTTGTTAAAAACTACACAAACTTAAAATTTCAGGGTCTGTGGTTATCCGAACGCATACCCGATTGTATACTACGTTGATTGGCATGTTGAAAGTTTTTTGGGGTTATTTGAGAATTTCCTTTGTAAAATATGGCTACGATACAACTTGTAGTAAAAGGATTGCACACTTTCTCAAACTATTTTCAGATTTTTCCACCAACTTTAGAGACAGCGCACAGGAATCGCCAGCAATGAAGCCACTGACATCACAACAGACAGGTACAGAGGACGATGAAAGTCTTTTCGCGTTTAGTTCACTCCACTTTTTGGCTTATACCTTTTTACTTTATAAGTCAACCTGTCTTTTATTGTTGTTATTTTTTACTCTTGTACATAAAAAGCCTTTAGGAGGAGGAGGTGGAGTGGAATGATGCTTTCATAATAGTATTGCATCGCATGTCGACAATAGGCAACGGTTACTTTAAAATCTTGTATAGAAGACAAGTAAAGAAAAAATTGATATAAAGAAAGTACATGAACGACGAGTCAGAAAAATATATGTAATATGCCTAGAGTTTGTAAAATATCAAGTATAAAAACAGTGATTCATTACAGGTAAGTCATGTCGCATTATAATACTTACGTGGGCTTGATGAGGACGACGAGGGTGATAGTGATGTAGCTAGTATGAACCTCGTCACATCAATGAAGATGCATATCGCCTCCTTGACGCCTACACACTGGTCAGTTTTTGCTCGTGCGTTAAGATCGCTTCACTTATTGGAGCTCTTTTCTTGTTGAACGTGAAAAAGTAAGTAGGAGGCTGCAGGTGGTAGTATGGTCTTGAGCATTTTGAAGTTTTAGTGGTTGCATGCTTCTTCTACTACCTGATAATGTAGAATATTACAATTTAAGTAGATGAACTGAACGGACAATTTCTCCAAAATAATAGAACAAGATTGGTAAAAGTGAAGAGGAGGAAGGATCTGCTCCGAGAATGGGTATTTATGAATTTGTCGGTGTGTTCGAATCCACAAAGAATGAGAGCACATTATTGTTGACATCGGGTTTTTTAAAAATCTTTAAGTAAGGGCTAATATGATTGTGCATTCATTGTACGTAACTTTACATGCATTAAATGCGCAAAGTTAGATAGATGATTTGGTCTTCTAATTCTAATGAGATTTGCTAGTACTAATATGAGTTTGAGATGTGTGAAGTGCATATTACAGTGCTCATCCATAATCCAAGTAAAGCATAAGCACTGCCAAATATGGCAACGGCAAGCTCACAAAAAATATCGATGGAGTTAAGAAAATGAAACGAAGAAACGCACACGAGGAATCTATCGGTATGCGGTATTGAAATGTATTTTGGTTTTCGGTTGGTGATTGATGTAGTTTATAATATGATTCTACGTAACGTATGTACCTATACTTTGTTGAGTTGCCACTAATTCATAGCAACAGTGATACACATTTCAGTATCGTAAGATGCATCATATAACAAATGCATGCGTGTGTTATCACGATCACGATTGTATCAAAGTGAGAATAAAATCAAATTTTCCTTGACAATCAGTTTTATGCAAATTTGAAAAATAAAACAAGGTTTATTGCTAAGATGTAGGAGCACTTTATTATTCCAAACTCCAGCGTCAGCAAGGCGTGTGTCCTTAGAATACTTGCTGTCATATAAATAAAACGTTTTTGTAATTTCTGCATGTAAATACTAATATTTAGCTGAGACGAGGTTATAAATTTCAAATGAAACGCATGATTGTCTATAAAACTGAATTTAAAAAGCTTTCCTGAGCAGTGCATAATATTTGAATTTTCAACAGTCCGGACTTTGATTGAAAATAGCCCAACTCAATCCAACTAGTCCATGGATTTATATTTAAGCATGACACTACTTTGATGGACGCCTACATCTTATACATTTAGTTTGTCTGAGGAAACAAGGTCATTGCGAAACTCCCCCGAATCAAGATTAATATAATTTTAAACATCCAGTCTACAACAAATACATATGAAATGAGTGGTTTATTCGGTCGATTACATTCCCACGCCGCACCGATCTATACTAGACTAGACAAAAGGTGCCAGAGAATACAGTATGTACATTCAAAATTAGTAAAGTAAACATTATTCCGTCATTAGACTTTTAATATTTGACAGACAGAAGCAGCAGGTGTTAAAACTTTAAGAAGGAGTAATAAAGTCTCATTATGCCCACAAAGCCAATTTATATCTATACGTTATGCATAAATTATAAGCATCAATTAATAAGTCAAGAAAGGCATGTGTAAATTGTACTTATTAGCTATTATTAAAATGTACAGGACATGGGATATTATACTTTTAAACTGTAGCTGATTGTGTAGGAATCCATACAGATTGCACGCTTTCAAAAAAGAACAATCAAAGGAGAGCTGTTGTTGTGATGAGGCAAGATGTTCAAGTGTAGCGAATTTTTGCTGAGAGAGAGAGTCAGTCACAACCAAATATGGAATTCGATAAAACATGTGCATGTACTTTACACGAATGAAATTGGAATATGAAATCTATACTAGGAATTATGTCCTGCTAAATAGTGTGCAACGCACTGATAAATACGCGTTTATAGGTGCATAATATGTGAAAGGGAGATCACGAGCAATGATGAAAGCAGGCAGCATCTATCACTTAATTTCCAATGTCAAACAGCCTATTTGTCCATGCAAGACTTGTATGAGTGAATACCTATTACATTTTTGGAGTGAACGTGATTTCTTCTCATCAGTCTACTGAATAGAGAATAATGGTGTGGGCAATAAAGCAAAATATGCCTTATTTAGTCACTGAAAATGAACTTGAACCTTCCTTTCTTTAATCTGGTGGACAGTTATAAGAATAAGAAGGTCTACTGCTTTTTGAAATGCGAGCTTGGTCTTTGCGATCATTTGTAAAAAATAACGAGGTCTACACATTAGTTGCAAAAATATGAGAATTAAATCTTTATTCCCCTTTTTCACATTTCATCAATTGGTACAATTCTGTTGTAGGATTGTTTGCATCTCGATTATAACAATTTTTCAGGTAAGTCATAATCTGATTGAGACCATCTTTTCCTAAAGAGCCGGCAATCAACCTCATAGAAATGGTGGCTTCTGAACCATCGCGAGCTATTTCCATTTCACCGTCAAGCAATGCCTCCACCATTGTAGAAGATTGTTCTGAACCAATAGCAGGACTGCTGGGGTCGTCACATTCCATTGTGGAGTCCCCAGAGGTTGTTGTTTTTGCTAGTTTTCTAGGAGGCTCCTCGTTCAGTTTCTCTAGTTTTTTAAGTCTTTCCATCTCTCTCCTCTTGCGCCGTTGGCCTGTCCACGTGTTTTCAAATGCGGTAAAACGCAATTTCTGACTAGATTCGTCAGGGTCCCCAAAGGGTTGGGGAATCCATTCAAGTTTTTTGAAATTGAGATTTTGCAAATGGGAAAAGATGTACTTTTCAAAGTTTAGACAGCCAGGAATGTTTTCAAAATTGTGAGAAACTTGAGCTGACGAATGGAGATGAACTAATGGGTCAAAAGACCATGCAAGTCCCCATCGTGTTGTTTTCCCTTGAGAAAATTCTGTTGTGGTGAGGTTGGTGATGCCTTCCGATTTGAGCTTGGTGATGAGAGTTTTCACATCCTTTTTTATACCAATCATTGTTGTGAATATCCTACAGATCGACAGAAATATACAGGAAACAACAGTAGTAAATTACTTATTTCTAGATGTAGGTTATGTAATCTGAAAGATGGCAAGAATCTATGCTTTAATTTTATACTCACTTGACAGCATTAGGATGAGTCTTGGAATCTGCTATCATTTGGCATACAAACTCATATTCGCCACCGGAAACAATTAGTTCTCGTTTGGTCCCAGTCTTTGCTCCGGAAGGTCCCGGTCTGTCTTCTTTTCTTGATTTCTGCACAGAATCAGTCTCATCTTCATTTCCAAAGAAAGGCGGGTTACACATGGTAAACGCATATTGTCCAGGCAATGAATCCACCAGTACTTCGTTTAAAACTGACTCTTTGACATGCCGAACTGCAATTTAATAAGTATAAAGGACGCAATATGTCATTAAGTAAAAAATCCAACATAAAAGAATTCATATTTTATTGCTATCATTCATTCATCATTGAGTTTACTTTCAATTAAAGGTTCCAAGCCATTCCTCTTCACGTTGGATCGGGCAATCATCACAGATTGCGGATCAATTTCACTGCCAACCATTTTCCATTGATTTTTCTTGGCTGCTAACAGGGCATAAATAGATGTTGCGCCAGTCCCTATGATTCATTTCAATCATTAAAAGTTTATCTCTTGATTTATTAAAGCCCTTTTATGTTTATTGTATGTACAGAGTACATGCTATCATGCAAGCATAATTTTACCTACGTCGATTCCACAAATCTGACTTCCTTCCTTCTTCCCGAACCCATTATTGTAGTGGAGAAGGTCTTCCAACCACAAAATGTAGTTCAATCGAAGGGGCACGGTAGGAACTAGCACATTCTCGGGAATCTCTACATCTAATTGGAAGTCTTCCAGAAGTAAAGCCTTCGTCAGAGCGCGTAAAGCTGCCTGATCCTTGAAGTTGATTTTGGGAACTCCTTTCGCATTCTGTTCCAAACATTCAAACAAAAAGAGCTAATGTATTACTTTCCTTTGCATTCGTTTCGATTTCAAAGTTTCCATGTATTCAAGCTCCAATTGTACTTACCAGAGAGAGATATGGAGCTAAAAACGCGTGCTTTTTTGCCAACACAGAAAAATCATGAGGCACCTTGTAAATGTTTCGCTCGTGCATTTTCGTCAAGAAAGTCTTCAATCAGACACAGAATGATTACCTATTAAACTAAATACCAAACACACCGACTAAGTATTCCACCCACATTCAACTGTCACTTCATCATAAAACGACTTGTAAATCAAAGCACTCAAAGCCACTATACCTATACCATTAACACACCATTAACACACCATTGAGAAAGGTAAAGAAAGTGTACAATTTTTGTGCATTTAAGTATGATTCTCATATGACAAAAAACACACATGCTCCATCAAACCTCGACCACAAGGAAAAGTTGAAAGCTTGCTCGTTGCCGGCGCTTCGTGATAGTAACCGAGGAAGAACAGGGGGAAGATCACCAGAATCAGACGTAGAATAGTAAAAGCTACTTCATACTTCTTGCTATGTGACTTACCTATGCTATGAGAAAAATGCTTTCGCTTCTCGCTTCATTCATGCAAAAATGGAAACAATTGTGAAACCCTTAAATCAAAGGGGAGAATAATATTAGCAAAGTGGAAGTAGATAGAAAATGTTTCATGAATCTCCAATATCTGGAACAAATTTATGATTGTAGAAAGCAAATGCTTCTAACAATGATTATAGATTGCTTCCCAAATCATGGAGTTTGCTTACTGATTGGAGTGTTATCAGCTCAATTTTTTGAATGTTTTATGCTGACGGAAGAACCTGATGACAACAGTGTGATTGATTATGCTTTATAAAACTGAATATAATTTCATTTTTATTCCAATTATTGTGTGTTCCTTTTTATACAAAAATAAAGAATCACTGTAAGAAATTTATTTAGTTTTTGATGGGAAAAGCTATACTACAAAAGATGGGGTGGGATTATATACTCTCGTTGGGACTGTTTTTTATTATCACATGGCAAGGCTGCTTCACACGACGCTCAATTAAGAGTGGTGGTGGAAGAGGCTGAATTTACTTCCTTCCGTAGCTGCTGCTGCTGGAGCCTCCGTAGCCAGAGCTGGATGGCTGGTATCCGAGGACAAGGGGTTGTTGGTTGTTGTAGCTGGAGGAGGATCCACCGTAGGATGAGGATGATCCATAAGATTGCTGAGCGGGCATGGCGACTGGGACAGTGCTAGGGTTGGAGTAGGTGATGGAGGGCTGGGAGTATTGGATTTGTGGAGGGCTGAAGGTGATGGATGGGGCTGCATGAGACAAAAATATTATGAGTTTTCGAGTTTTATGATCAAGTTGCTCAATTCTCAATCAAGTACTTTAAGCTTATTAGAAATTTGATTGTCAAGTAACTCACCAATGTACGCAACGGGCTGGCTGGAGTAGGACTGGTTAGGTCCGGAGTAGCTTTGAGAGGTGGCAGGCTGGGATTGGGCTTGGTATGATGAACCTCCGTACGATGGGGAGGATGACATGCTGTTGTACTGAGGAGCAGCGACAACGGCGGTAGCCAAGAAGCACAGGGCAACGATCTAAGTAAAGAGAGACAAAAGATTATTAGAAATTGCGAATTTTCAATTTTAAGGCGCAATTTGCAATTTCTTCAAAACTCTGGAAACTTACTGGATTCATGTTGAATAAGTTTTCTTTAAGTCTCAAACGACTTCAAAAAGAATGATTCAAGAGGAGAGGTGATTGTGTGTTTTCAGATAAGAGGAGAAGATGTGAATGTGATGCCTTCCTCCTACTTTGTCCGGGTATTTATACAAAACTTAGCTTCATGACTGGTGCTACAAGAAACGGTTTAAGATTCAAGAGAATCTTAAGTTCACACATTAGCGTTTCAGGATGTAGTATTTGGTGATTGGAAGAGGAAAGGATTGAGTGTAGTAACCTATGACCTTGTACAGGTCTAACTTATTCATAAAACACAAAAATAATGTTCATGAAAACTGGTTGTAACCTAAATGAACTTGAAATTGTTGACGTTTGTTAATCCAGACAACAAAGAGCATGGGTATTAAGTATATTAAAGAAGAATAACAAAGGGTTTAAAGGGACATGAATATGAAGACAATTTTCATAGGCACATGTTTTCTCATTTGAAATGTAACTATGCTGGTGCTCATCAACGAATGCATATATTAGTCGTGATGATTCATTTGTGAAACTGCTGCAAGATCATTTTATTGTACTACTACCTATACATAATACGTTGTGAACATCATGTTGAGGAGTATTATTACGCTTTGTGATATATTCATATTTCTTATGTTGAGGTTGAGATGTAGAAGGACAACGAAAGGGCCCACCAAATTCTCCATGTCCACTTGCCCTTACCCATCAGCATTGTTGTTGACGGGTTGTTCTTATGATGTATCTATTTTTAGTAAATTGAATGTCACGCATCCGCCTGTTTCCAGATACGACGCATGATTCTTCTGGTTACGATTGCTACGTGACCATTCTGTATGGTAAGTGAAAGTTGTTTCTCCAATGCCACCTCTATAAAGCTTTGTAATATTCGGGAATAGCCTTTTTTCATCTTCGCACCTTTACTAGCCTCCAGTCTAAATCTAGAGCTGAAGGAGGAAGGTTACCATGAGGACTCCTCGGAATGCATGTAATGAATTTAAATATGAAACCCTTCATAAGGGAAGTTCAAGGGCTTCAAGGCAAACCACTTTTTGTCATAATTTGCTCAAGAATAGGGAAACATTTCCCGATTTCTTAAGTTGATGGTAATGGCATGATGTACATTTTCCAATGACAAATGAATGATGAACATACATGCAATGGAGCTAATGGTCAGTTTTAATCTGAGTGTACGAAGAGCATCAAGTCGCTTCTCCCGTGTAAATTTTCATAGAATCACATTATTTGCTTTTAGCTAGCTGACTACACAATCTTTCTTACCAAATTCCTGGAATACCCGGGGTAACCGAAACTAGTGTCTAAAATTCTTTTGGTTCCAATATCCAAATAACAAAATATGGTAAGAATGTGTAGTTTGCATTTCGGAGATTTTTATTTTACCCAGGATTTTTATTGCTTGAGAGTGTATTAATTCTCCGTAACAATTAAATAACCAGTCATTTTTAAAATTTTTGTAGATCTCAAACTCATCATTGACGTTTCTGCTATTATCAATCACAGTTATCTGTGTAAATGCGGATACTTCGCCCAAGGTAGATAAAACTCCATGGAAACCCATCACATCGAGATCTAGCAAAAGTGGAAGACGCCAGTATAATCCAGCCTCATACCCCTCCAGTCACTCCCATTCACACTCATACTCTGGTCGACAACAATCCCTAGTAGCACGTCCAGTCACCTATGTCCCACCTGCCGTTACGTTCAACCCGCCTCAATTGGTTTACGGTAATCCAAGTGTCACCAGAGCAGTGCCATCATCATCATCATCACACTACAGACAGAATAGCATGCCAAGTTACTCAAATCCATACCAATCAGCGTCACAATTACAACCAAGCTACGCGGCTCCGGTTCAGCCATATGAATATCATCCAGTAGCGACAACTACCCCATCTCCACAAATACAATCAGTGCAGTTCCAGCTAATTACCCAGCCTTCGTCACCCCTGTCTACTTCGAGAAGTTATGCTCCATCCCATCAAACTGTGCAATATCAACTGGTTCATCAGCCATCCGGGGATGCGCCCCCGGCACCTTCAGTTCCAAACCCATACGCTATTACGACAGCTACTCCCTCCACATCTCCACGTCCCCCAGCACAAAGTGGGACAGTGGAGCCCGGCACATCACCAGTTGACAATGCTACTTTCGTCGATGTTGTAACCGTTCTCTCAAAGTATTTCAGAGCAACAGGCACTCAGCTCAGTGAAATGTTCACGCAAC